>CM046384.1:2864755-2914755 GCA_025413485.1 Ficus microcarpa | reverse complement strand
GTTTTACGGGCTTAATCTAAAATTAATAACATTAGTATGTACAAGATTTCACATTACTACGATTGATTGAAAACATAATCCAATAATTATTTCGCAGTTAATTCTATTATCATTATTAAGAGAATTAAGGGGGAGTTTGGTGGAGTAGTTTGAGTTGAGATTTTTAAGTCTGAATAGTAAATTTTTTTGAATTTTCAGAAAAGATAAAAAAATTTTTGGGAAAAAGACAAAAACTTTTTGGGAAAAAAATAAAAAAAAGTTTGAGTTGAGTTGGTTGAAATGGTGTGCCAAAGAAGCCCTTATCTGACACGATCATATCAGTCAAGGATATCGAATAGTTTTCTATTAAAAAAATAAAAAGAAAAATAAAAAGAAAAGAAAAGAAAAAAGCAATAGATCAGTACAGTTGTCCATCAAACGTACAGAAAGACATGAACTTTAAATTTTTCGATCATATAGTGACAAACTTTTTGATCAGAGATGTTCAAAAAAACCCTAAAGTGTCATGTGCCGATCGAATTATAATCAAGATATAGTGGAGATATATAGAGCACTTAGCACTACATGAATTGCCATGAGAAGAGATCACGATTCTGGGCTCTTTTTCACAAAGTTTGTCCACCATTAAAATCAACCCAAACTTTACTATTTTCCTTGCAAAAACACTTCAGTCAATTTCCCAGCAACTTCATTTTCTCCGATATAAAAGAACTGCTTCTCATTTATGTCTAAATATCATAAATTCAATTGAAATAATGATAAGAACATATTTTACCATGCCATGGGATCCTTTCATTATTGCATGCGAGCCTTTATCACTATAAGACCAATAACTTTTTCTTCTACTTGTTTTATTTATTTATTTATTTTTGCGGTGGGTTATCTTTCCCCCTTAAAAGTAAAGTAGGTCTTTCATATTTTCATGTGCAATATAGATCATTCATTCCCAAACAGGTAATAGAACTTTTATATTTTCTGCATATCTGTGTGTATCTCTTATTTCCCATAGACGAACAAAATAAGAATAAAAATAGTTATCATTTGATCTATATATATATATATATATATCGGGATCTCTTGTCAAATTATTAATCTTCTGAATAACATCTAACCAATCATCTTATGTCACATTATTTTTAAATTTTGAAATGTCTTTTATGTGACTTTTCCATGCTTTATCATTTGAGTTAATTGTATGACATGATATGATTTAGTTGTTTAGATGTTCTTTGGACCTCAAATTCGAACATGAAATCTATATCTTCGCACACGATGTTTCTTCAAACATCTTGGCACATATATGCACTAATTACACTGCGAGATTTAGATATATAATTAAATATGACACGTAATTACATGCTTTGAAAGAGATTATAGATATTTTATAATCCGTATTTAGTCCGTAAATGGAGTTAATTATTCATCTAATATAGTATGAGATGGGCTGATGTGTGAATACGCAGATCATAATATCTTTGGCAGTTTCCATGTTAGAAAAATATAGAAATATTTCGTAATACCAAAATCACATATAGAACATCATGTGCTCTTGAGTACTTTTGCCGATTGAAAACGTTAAGGGGTATAACTTTTTCATGATTATAAGTGTAAGGAAAAAAGAAAAGAACAAAAAATAACAAAACGGGCAGATTCTTAACTTGGGTGGTTTTTAGACAAACAAGGGTTTCAAAGGTGCTAAATGTGCAAACCCAAAAAGGGTAAAGAAGATATCAGATATTTGATATATTGGTTGTGGTGGTGTGACGCTGAAAAGAATATGTGCCCTCTCGCACACTCTCAATCAACTTTGCTTTCGCAATTTGTTTTGGATTTGGCCCGGCTAAGAGAAAAGTGCTTTTGCAGTCCCCTTTCCTTTACATTCTTTAAAACCTTAAAACTTTAAGTCCCATTTTTCTTTTTTTTCTTTTCGTTTCTTTTTTTTTTTTTTTTTTGGGGGGGGGGGGGGGGTTGGGGTTTGTGAAATGCCTAAAATAAAAAATGCATATATGAAATACTATTCCATGATTAGGATTTTTACCCACCTATGATGTCAAATAAAAAGTGATTTCATGATAAAAATCCGAAATATGAGGCAAAATTCCTAAACATGACAATAAATGGGCTTTTCTCACAATTTCCTTTTTTTTTTTGTCCCTCTTTTTTAAAAAAAAATCTCTCCTTTTCTTTATTGTGAAATGCAAATTTGTAATATTTTATTTGTCTTCAATACTCCTTTTTTAACGATCTTTGCAAAGAAAGTTGAGATGGTATCAAATTCATGGCTTTTACAACAAAACACGTCAACGAGCTAGGCGCACTCTGTTTGCACCCTTTTGACCATAACCAGTTAGTGCCCTTGTACCTTGTTTTCCCCTCACTTTAGTCGTACTGATACATATATACACACACGCACATATATATGTTTTTTTTTTTTTTCAACTATAAAAACAATAATGATAAAGACAACAACAATGAGAAGTGAGCACTTTGTCACCAGATGAATGGCTGCCTCTTGTTGGCAAACCTTTAATCTAAGTTTTTAACTTTAATTGCGTCCAGACAATTCCTACGAATCTGTCCTCCCACTAACTTCTGACTTTTATTTTTTAATTTTATTTAATTTTTTCTCTTGTGAGGTCAATGTGAGTAAGGATGATTGATGGAATAAAAAATCTTTTGAATTCTTATTCCAATCTTAAATGACGTATATAATAATCTAATTAAAGAGCCAAAAAAAAAAAAAAACGTTTTTTGATTAACACAAACGTTATTCTAGAGGAAAAGGATACAACTTTGACTTGAACTGCAATGATCAAAATCTGGGCAAAATTCTCGAGAATCAAACACACTTTATTCCAAATGACACACCTTTAAATAGAATGACGAGCGACTGCTTTTATTGATTCATAACAAGGCTTCACAAGCATTTGGAATTAATGAAAACAAAATGAAGAAAGACAGTGACAAAAAATAAATGCAAATGGCTAGACTACAACCTGCCGATCTCGTTCACCGCTCGTCATGATGAATCTCTCAAAACCGGTCATGAAACATGAAGATTTTGAATCTCAACTTGTAGTCTTTGGAGTTCTTTCTCAATGTTCGATATTTCGGCTTGAATCGCGAGTAGCTTTTCTATTTTATTTTGCACTGCATCCTGATAAGGCTCGGCAACGACTTTTACAAAGCTTTCGATGTTGTCAAGAGCTTCAGAGAGATCCTTCTGCATGGCCTCTTCGAGCTCACGAGCCAAGGCGTCGGCAGTCTTTTTAACTTTGTTTATGATTGCCTGCCTGCGGGCTGGAAAGTTTGAAACTGCTAACAACCTATCACAAAATCAAATGATAGTTAAGATGTCAAGAACTCGTGTTTGACCTCAAATAATGATGATCCTAGAACCAATTGCCACTAGTGAAAATACAGAGGAAAGGGGGGGAAGGGAAAAGAAAAGAAAAAAACAAGAAAATAGTGGAGAATGAAAATTAAAGAGCATCACCCGCCAGCAGAACAAAGGCCAAGGGCAAGAAGATCTTCTAGTGTTGTCGGGAGCACGGATGTCAGAAGCGAAGCAGATAAACCGGCTGCTCCGAGTCCGCCAAATGTTCCCAGGAACTAAATCAACAAGAATGTCCAACATATAAGTTGAATGTCACTAATAGAAAAACCCGTATGCTACACCGTGTTGAGTAAAGCAGAAAAAATTTATCCTCAGCAGTGACTAGAAAATGTACTGTGGACGATCTCTGTGACTATAATTCATATTATGTCTAAAAAATTTTCAAGAGAAGATTCCCCCACTAAACGTTGCGTTTAAAAATAAAATAATTAAATAATTAAATAATTAAAAAAAAAACCTTCAGTTTACTTTCAGGAGTTCCGTGATTTCTAGGCGTGCATTACTATTTTCTTTATTTGGACTAGCATCAGCCTGAGGAACTCACCGCTTCTCGTATTTCTTGATCAAACAATTTGGAAGCAGCAGGGCCGCTGAAGTTACGTATCACTCCCAAGCCAAGTTCATTAACCTTTTTCAGCGATTCAAATGTCTCAAAATGCAACTGTCTGTTTGGACGGACAAATGAAGACCAACGATTTTCGAATGATTCCTTATACACCATCCCTTCACGAACATTGTTGGACTGTAACCACTCTACGTATTCTCCCAGTAAATTCTATATGCCAAGCAGAGACTGATGTTACAATAGGAGAAATTAACCCTAACAACACTGTAGAAAATGTTTTATAACACAAAACAGAGAAGCAAATTTCTATATAAATTATCCTCTACGACTCTACAATGGAAGTACAACAAAACTGTTTTTTACACTAAGATGAGCAGGAAAAGGAAGAAGAAAAAGGTTCAATCAAGAATAACAAAGCATTAAACTTACTTGTACGTCTACAATTGCAGGACCAATTACGTCATTTTGAATCCTTGAGGTGGCTGGCAAAGTGGTAGACTTTTCTCCTTTGAACGCATATGAAGCAGCAAGATCAAGATTCGATAATTGTAGTGTAGCAAGTATAAGCTCTATCACTCGGGATTTTGTGTTATCAATCTGCAGTTTCATGCGAAGTGAAAACTTGATGACCACATTTCAAGATACAAAAAGTACAACCAACGTGCTTCTTACTAACAAGGATATAAAATTCCGCAGGCTTACCGACAATAAAGCTCTTCTCCTCCATGATATGCTTTCACTTTCCATTTTCATTGCATAGTCTTTTACACTACTAACAATTTCGTTCATTGACGCCAAGTCTTGTCTAGCAGATCGGCAGTCTTGTCTTACAAGAGTATCACAAGAAGAAAGTAATCTCTCTGCAATTGCAATGGGTGTTCCAAGTTTAAGTCTCATTCTTTCCATTCCATTACTTGTTGACCCATCTAAAAAGCTATACAAGAACTCCTCAAATGCATTGAAGCTGTTGATTTTCCAGTGAGAATCAGATGTTGATAGTTCCTCATTTTCTTTTTCAAACTCAGAGGAAGTTGAAAGTTTTGCTTCAAGAGCTGATCGTGCAGACACAGGATATACTGTTACATGTTCAGCATTCAGCAACTTCTGTGTGTTTTCCTTGATAAATGTCAAAGCTTCCTCAAGCTGCAACAGATCATTGAATATGAGAACGGAACAGAATAAGATAAACTTTAAATCAGACTAGCAAGCAAATACAATAAAACCTTTGTTTGAAAGAAGATTGCTGTAAGCATTTATCAGAAAGAAAATGCCAAAAGTAACTTAAGAATCAAAGGAATGATTTCATCAACAAACCTCATTAGCATTCCGATAAAGGTCAGATTTGTTCAAGACAAACACAACTTTCTTCTTCCATTGTTGAATATAACGGAGAAAAGCAACCTGAAAAGATAATACCAGTGGTAAAACCAAAGTTAGCTCCAGTGCTAGTACACTATAAAATAAAACTGCTAGCAAAAACATGGATAAAATGATTGCCAGATGTTTATTTTCTTATCCCTTCCAACATGAATGACTTTGTTATTAGAAAGTGACAAACAGGCTTCAAATATATAACTAAATAAGCCAGAGCCGGTCGCATATTTCATTTGTGGATTTTGGATGACTAGAAACATTAGTCAGTATGCTATGCTATATTGACAAGCTAAGCATACCTCACTTTCCGTTAAAGGCCGATCGGCGGAAATAACAAAAAGAAGCAAATCAGCACGGGGCACAAATTCCTCTGTAAGGCGTTGTTGCCTCTGGAGAATCACATTCGTTCCAGGTGTATCAACTATGTTCATCTGCTTCCAAAGAAATTACAATAGATCAGCTCTGTTTTAACTATTAAGACTGGTAAGCAAAATAGGCATACTGGAATCTGCTTTTCCCATAGGGAGACCTATGTGACAGAATAATAGTAATAACTAAACTAGTAAGCAGCCACTCCATAACGATGAGCCAAGATGAGTTCAACTTTACACAAATCAATGCACTAAAATGCAAACTAATACTGGTACAAAAACCATTTATAGGACTGAGTTCAGGAATATGACTCACTTCTTTAAGAAAAGGAGCTGGAAGATAGCATATATATTGACCATCTG
Organism: Ficus microcarpa; assembly: GCA_025413485.1. Classification (NCBI taxonomy): domain Eukaryota; kingdom Viridiplantae; phylum Streptophyta; class Magnoliopsida; order Rosales; family Moraceae; genus Ficus; species Ficus microcarpa. Next base: position 2,908,685 of record CM046384.1, on the reverse strand, counting down.
GATGCCTTTCACAGCGTTGCGCCTCACCAGAATCCAAATTAGAATAGCGCAAGAAAGTTATCTCATTAGTTGTAGGAACAACCCCCTCCTTGAGATATTTACTTCCAAGAAGTGCATTAATAACACTTGACTTCCCGGAGTTAAATTCACCCTGATATTTTGGGGAGAATGCATAAGGAAGAGGGAAAACTAAAAACTCTTGTAAGATCCCAAAGTGTCGGGAAAAACCAGCTCAATTTTTTCAACATGAAAACTATTATTTTCTAATAATTTATTGATATATTCCATCAGCAAAACTGAAAAAAAAAAAAAAAAAAAAAAAAAAAAAAAAAAAAAAAAAACCTTGAACCCAGGTGACAATTAGGTTTTATAATCCACCAAGTAATAGCAGTAAAGTTTTTTCACCTTCAAAAGAAATGAGTGAGACAAGTATATTAAACAATAAATCACAACTTTAATCATGCCTACAAAGGACTCCTGATTTATGGAAGACAGAAGAACACATGCAACTACAGTTGTTCGACAAAAGAAATCATTATAGTTTATCCTGGATTTCTTTGAGTTAAAGCTCCAAAAGAACCAAGTAGTTCATGAAATTTCGTTGAAAACAAGGCAATCATATGAATCCTTAATCACATTAATAGCTTCAGTGGGAACCAAACAAGTGAAATATATTACCTAGAGGACATACACTCATAACTATGAAGAACGTTCCTTAGTTCTAAATTCTTTTAAGTAAAAGAAAAAAGATTTGTGTGAAAATAAGAGCTAATACCAATGTATATTCCTGGAACCAGAATTTGTTGAAGTTCAGCACACAATTACCACTATAGCCAGTAAAAATGGCTCATCAATTCGAGAAACTGCATCTGCCAGAAGCGAAACCTCCTCCATCTGTCACACAAAACAATATTACAGGATTCATCATAAAGCAGATGGATTTATATTGTTCATGAAACTAGAATTTACACAAAGATCAACTTCAACTACCAAATATATTAATTAAAAGATCACCAGTGGAGCAGCTTTCTGAATGACATTTATTGCTTCGAGCAACACCAATTTCTCTCTTTCTATCAATTGCTTTTTTCGATCTTCCAAGTTGATAAAGCCTGCAACCCTTTCTTCAGCACCAATACCATTCTTTGAATTCAACAACTTTTTCTCATTGGAGTTAGTAAATTCATCTTGGGTAGTTTCATTTAGTGTGTACACATTACTAAACAAACTGTTCAAAGCATCATCGCTGAACTTCCTGAAACCTTTTACAGAAGTAACTAATCCACTAGCACCAGATTCAAGTGATTTTGACGCCTCCATAACTAACGTATCCTCTCCATAAGAAGTAAACATGACAAAAATTGGTATCTTCACATTCTCACGCACAGAGGTCAGCACCTCAACATGTTTCTCTCCACCAATACTATAGATAAGAAAATCAGCTCCTTCAGAACTAGATGCGTTTAAAGCGGCATCCACCGTTTGCACATTTCTTGCTACCAAAGGAAGGACCACTGAATCAGACTTCGAATCCATCATTGTACTTCTTGCCACAATGGCAGGAAGACCTTCACAAAAACAAAACAAAACCTTAATTGCCCAGTAAAACAAGTTTGAATAACAATATAATAAGGCTACACTTTCATTAATGCACATACATATACATATATCGAAATATTTATATATGTTTTTCCGAGTTAGAAAATTCTACCGTTAGCACCTCTTACAGGAACTTTTTAACAATTAGGATAAATTGATAGTTTTTTTATTGTTCTACGCTATTGAATCTATCTAACAAAGTTTCAGCGAAAGAAAGGAAAATTAAAAAAGGATAAAAATTTTTTTTTTCTTTCTATGAAAAATTTGTCACTTTTTATTGGAATGTATATGTATTTGCCGCTAATACTATTCGTTATAAAAAGACAAAACGATTGGTTCGTCATTGCACAATAAGCTATTAAACCTTCTATTTGAAAAAAAAAAAACAAAAAAAAAAAAGAGAGACAGACAAGATGCCATTCTTTAATTTGTAAACCCTACAAGTTCTATCCATAAAAGAATGCACACACCAAATCAATTAGTATTAAATAAACAATTTTGTATAAAAGTAACAATATAGAGTGAACCGAACTAACTAACCAAAAAAAAAAAAAAAAAAAAAGACCTTGATCAGAGAGCACCACTCCACTGGCATTAGCTGCGGCGGCGATATCGACCCGTTCAGCGACCAACAAATAGGCGCGGTTTCGAACCACCGACTTCAGCTTACAAGCGGCTTCATAGATCCTGCCACCGGTGGCTTCGCCGCCATTAAGCACCACAATCCCGGCCCATTTCGACACCGCCCGGTCGACCACGCCCAAGGCGTCGTCTTCACCGCCGGAAAGGACGTCGTCAGCGTCCAGCTGCAGAACCAAACAGGGGACTCTGATCTCCGGGCGCTTGTAGCCGCCGGGGAACACAGTCCTCGGCGGCTCACGGCCCTGCAGCTCCCGACGGCTCTGATTGGAGTTCTGTGAGATGGATCGGACCGAAAGCCCAGGTCGTCGGAGAAGGCAGGGCTTGAGGCGAGGAGCGTGCGGTGGCAGAGGAGGCGTTGGGGTGAAGAGCAGAGGGTGGTGCGTTGTGGAGGCCTGGGAGAAGAGGAGTGGTACCATGGGAAGGAATCACAGAGAAATTGGAGGTCAAAGCACTTTAAACCCTAAATTCACCTTGTTCACTTTCTAGAGAGAGAGCAGGTGAAGAGAGAGAGAGAGAGAGGAGTGTAGGGAGAGAAGAAGAGCCTTATCAGCAAACAGAGAGTAGGAATTGGTGCGGGCTATTATCTTCTTATCCTTTCGGACAATTACCATGAATTGAACACGAATATTTTCGACTTAGACACTATTTATATGTACCGAAAATCTCTAATTTCTCTGTCTCTCTCTCCCGTTTTTTTTTTTTTTTTTTTGTTAATTGTTGGATTAATCCTGAACTTTTTAAGTAGATAAGAGTTTGACCCATGAACTTTATTTTTTGATAAAAGTACCCTTAAATTTTTAAGTAGGTGAGATTTTGATCTCTAATCTATTCGTTATTTTTAAAATACCCATAAATTCTTAAAAATTGTGTATTTTGATCATCATGTTAAATTTTGAACTAAAATGGGGGTATGACGATGGGTGACAGCGATGGGAAATGTCACTTCAGCTAGTAGGAAATAACGACAGATGTTTGTTTTTAAACAAAAATATTCTATTACCCTAAAAAATAAATAAGCTCAAAGTAATATCCAATGAAAACTATTTTTATAAATTAAAAAAAATACAAATCTTTAAAAACCAAAAAAAAATGATAAAGAGAGAAATAAAAATGTTGTTTATTGTGAAGAAAAAATCAGTTTAAAATAGGCTTTTTGTATTGGTGTGCCGTAAACATATTATGGAGTTGTAATTTACACCATTAATTTTTAATTTTGGCCATTTGCACCCTATAATTACAAAAAGTAATTAACCTAAATAGTTCCTGAACTCTTTCGAATGTGACGGTTTGATCCATGTTCTTTTTTTTTTCATGGCCGAGATAACCCTAAACTCTTATTTTTTGACCATTATAGTCCTTTCTGTCAAAAAACTAAAGGATTGGCCATATGAAAAGGCACGTTTCTTGCTTTTGGAATGTCAAATGGGTAATTTCTTATCCAAATTATATTTAAAGGGCAAACTAGATCGGAACTTGGGAGGTGAACTAGATCACAGCTTAGGAGGCTGATCGGAAAACAAGAGAGGGGTTGATCGAAAACTAGATGGGGACTAACTAGGTCGGAAACTTCCGGGGGGGGGGGGGCTGGGCCAGATTGGAAGCTTAGTCTAGTTTTGATTCTGAATTAGAACAACAAGATGAGAGAGAGAGAGAGAGAGAGAGAGAGGAGAGATAAGGGAAAAGGGACTTTTTGGAAGATTTAATGGTATTTTAGTTTTTTTATTACAAAAAGTCTATTTTAACAATATTCTGTTATAAATTTAACAAAATTTGATGGAAATAATTGTAATGGTAAAAAAATAAAAGTTCAAGATTATCTCAGAAAAAAAAAAAAAAAAGAGACCAAATCTTCACCTTCAAAATAGTTCAGGGACTATTTAGGTTAATTAGTCACTTACAAATTACATCAACTTGCACCCCATTGATAAACAATACTGAAAATAAATACTTCACTTACATATAAATTGTTAATTAGCAAAGATAAAATTGACTGTTTATTATGAATTAACAACTTGCGTATAAATCACATATCAATTTCATTCAAAAAAAATTAATATTATTGTCAATAGGATGTAAATTGCTACATATTTGTAAATTCAGAGTGTTATTTGTCAAAATTAAAAAGTTCAGAGTGTAAATTACAACTCTATGATAAATTTAGGGTGTGTCAATGTAAAAAAACCTTTAAAATAAAAGGTAATAGATAAAAACCATTTTTTATTTTTCTATTTGTAAAAATTTTATTTTTTCTGATTACTTATGATTTGGCTTTTTTTTTTTAATTCACAAAAAAATATTTTTTTTTGTTGAGGATTTTTTAAACTTGTTGAATTTTTGGGATAATATAGTACTTTTATTCAAAAAAAAAAAAAAGAACTCCTTTGTCTTTTTTTCATAAGTTGAGACAATCTTCTCCATCAATGTCATTTCACCGTCATATATTATCCTCTTTAAAAAATTAGTGGAAGCACCAAAATACACCTTTTTTTAAGAGTTGTGGTATTTTGATCAAAAAAAATAAGGGACCAAAGTCTCACTAATATAAGAGTTCATGGGTTTTTTTACAAAAAAATAAAATTTAATGACCAAAATCTTATCTATTTAAAAGTTTGAGGACCAATCAGTAATTTTTCTTTTTTTGTACAAATAAATAAATAATTTCTCACCCTGTTTGTGCTGCGTGTGCTTTGTTTTTAATTTATTTTTGCTTCGAAAATTCAAAATAAAAAATTGAGGGAAAAATCAAAATCTCTTTGGTTTGGTGCATGTCGACCGTTAATTCCGTCGAGGTAAGACTTTTTCATTTTTTTACCTTAAAAAAAAAAAAAAAAAAAAACACTGCGGACTGTGAACTGGGCTTTAAACAAATGGGCTCAAAATCAGGACTGTAGGCCCAGTTAGAGCCCATTATGATGTTCTGAATTGTATTATGTCAGTGTAGAAACATACGCAAACACAGTAACACACTAACCGATATACGACCGTTCGACGGGAATAACAATCGACTATACTTGCAATTTTCAATATTTTTCGGTGTTTGTGTAATTGTGTTGGCGAAATGCCCTCTACAGCTCTACTTTACTTTTCCACACTCTCTATTTTTCCGTAAACGAGTTTCAAACTTTTCTTCTTCTTCCTCTTTCTCTCTCTTCCTTCTCTCTCTCCTCGCCTTCCACTCTCCGCCACTGTCCCAGAGATCGTTTCATTTTTCCGATCACCGTATTCCAGCTCAACGAACCCAACATTCTAAAGATTAAAAAAAGAAAAGAAAAGAAATCTCCTTTAGAAGGAAAAAAAATCAGTTCTTTATTCTGAAATCTTGGTTATCGACAGGTTCGGCGCGATTTTGACGGTCTTGGAAGCGTGAATCCGTGAACGGTAGGTTCATGCTTCTCAGAGAAGCTTTTCTCTCTCTCCTTAATTACAGACTTTTTTAGTTTTTGCTTCGGAGGGACTTTGATAATTTTATGTCTGCATGCCTTTTTAACATAAATTATTTTGTTGGGAAAAAAAATTCCAGGGATTGAAGTAGCTGAGAAAACCGTTTCTGGAGTTGAGGTGGTGGGAAATAATGGTTCGCAAGCGTAAAAATATCGAAGACAAGGTCCAGATGGTAGTTACCTTTATTATTTTTTTTTTTTAATTTTAATTTTTGCTAAACTTTACAAGATCCCATGAGCTTTTTAAATAAATATATATATATATATATATTTAGGCACCATTTTGTCATGTGTGTTTTTCGGCTTTTTTTATTTTTTATTTTTTATTTTTTATTTTTGGTGATAGCATTTTCATTATTTTATGATGATGAGTTGGTTATGTTGCTTTGCTGTTGAGAGCTGAGTTCTATGTTGTTCTTGTTGTTTTTTTCTTTTTTCTTTTTGGCTCCGAAAAGCTTAAAGTTTCGTTATCTACTGATCTATTTGGGAAATTATTCTGTTCATAAAGTTTGATCTTTTTTCCTCCTGTCATTTTCGTGTAATTTTATCGTTATGTCTGTGTCTGTGTGTACACAATTATTCTGTTCGTGAAATAAGTATACGAGATGAGAGTGGAAAAGGGTTGGGAATTTCTGTCCTTTTTCTTTTTAAGAGATCTGTCAACTTCATCATGCTTCGGATTTTGTTTCTTTCTAAAGGCCATTGGATGATGTGCAAAATGGTTTCTTTTCAACAAGATTAGTTCAAAATGTAACTTGCTTTTCTTTTCCAACAAACAAAGAAATCTGTTTCTTCAATTGCGTTCTTGGTTAGAACTATAATATAATGTTTTCACAAATATGGGAATGCTTTCATCATCAAAATCGACGATATTAGATGTCATATGTTATATAAAATTATTTGGTTGTGTGTTTGTATTGAAAAGTCTACTGTATGTTCGAGTTGATTTACTTCTATCAGTAACAGCCAGTACTTGACAATCTTCAAATCATTCATGTTGTGATCTCCGATGAAAGTGATTTTTTGTTATGTGTAATTATGGTTGAAATGAATTGTTGAGTTTTAATAATACAGAATGCCTTTTTCTTTCATGAAAGCCCAAGGAGAAGGAACTTGAGCCTGAAGTGTCACATCCTTCTCAAACTGCGGAAGCGCAATCTGATTGTGCAAATCCTTTGGTTGAGAAAGAGAATACTTTGGGGGAAAAAGAGCTTACTTTGGTGGAGATAGAGAATACTTTGGTGGAGAAAGTGAATTTGCAGCCCAGTATGCAAGCGAACACTGCAAAATCGTATTCTCGGACGAAAAAAACAAGGTACCATATGGCTGCTGTTAGGCGATCTGATCGCATAAACAACAACATTGTAACTGATGTTGCCAACAACACCATTGTAACCGCTCAACAACAAGACACAGAGCCTGTGACTGAAGAGGTTATCCTTGACAAAAGTCAGAGAGAAGATGAACAAGTTATCGTGGAGAATCAACTTCCTTGTTCAACAGTGGGTGAAAAAAGCATGGAAGAAAAGCTCAACCATATTTCACAACTGTTGGAAGCACAAGGAAAGAATATCGAAGAAATGATGTCTAAGGTATCCATTGACATTTCATTTATATGGCTACGTGTTTTGATATGATAAGCTTTTATCGCTTACACCATTCATGAAGCTTATGCAACTCCTATGCCTTGAATTTTTTTTTCTGCTGATGATAAACAGGAGCCGAGAAAAGAATCTGCAGGTGACAGCCCAAATATGGTTTACAAAAACTTGTACATAAACTGCCAAAAGAAGGTAATTGAATGTAATATGGATTTATATAGGTAGGTTGCTATCTTCGTTTAACTAATTTTTCCACTTGCAGAATGAGGCTTTGACAAAGGAGAATCGCGAGCTTTTACTGAAGTTAGAAATTGCTCTCGCAAAACTCGAAGGAGTACGTCCTGGTGATATTGTTTGCCTCAGATACTTCGCATTAAGCATCTTAATGGGAAAACTATGTAGTTGTGACTTCACCTTGTTTAGCAACTTATTGCATGGTCCAATCTACTTGATCATATGCTTGCTTTTCTTCGTAGATTTTTTCTTACCTTTTGCGGTAACATTATTGTCATCACACCCGAATTACGCATGTTGCACTTCATAGGTTGTAAGGAATATTATTGTAGTAACTATGCAGGCTTCTAGTTCAACATTTTCCATTTTTACTCTTTTTATTTTTTTCTCTCGTTTTTGTCTGCTTTGTAGTTTGAGAGAGGAACGCGAGTCTCGGCCGAGTGGATGCAGAGTGTGAGAGATATTACTTTGATGTCAAACGTGACAAGAACCGCTACTGAACAAGCCATATGCAATGCACTCACTCCTCAGAGTAAAGGAAGAAAGGCTCATGAAAAAAAGGGGGGCTGAAGTTGGCAGTGTAACGTTAGTATTTTGGGAGAGAAGCTCTGGGAATATGCCAAAGTCGTTTATTTGGTTTTTAACAATAACATGGAGTTCTGCTCTTATGTCCATATTTTGGTGTTTAGCGAATCTAGACCAATTAACCATGTCAGACGCAACTTTCTTGTTACTTTGATGTTCTTGTCATCTTTAGTTGTTCCAGATTAGCAAGTTTGTAGTATATTGCAGATTTCTAATATCATGGAGTGTCCGTATATCTATATGCTATGAAGAAAGGTAAGCTTCTCTCCAACTAAGTCTCCTCTGGTATTAGTACCTCCATTTTCTTCTCTACTTCCACGGTTCAATTTAGTTCATTCCTCATGTTATATCCTTGATTGAAACTTGAAACCCCAAGTGTCGAACTAAACAGAGTTCTCGGGACATGGAGTTAAAAATTAAAATGATTTCACTTTTTTGATTCTGTTTAGGTTTTGAGACGGATAATCTCACACTGAGGACCTTTTAATCACATACAAAATTAAAATAATAATAAATTAGATGTTTTTCCATATATTTTCTATTAAGTAATTACAAATTTATTTTCCAAGTGTTTTCAATTAATTATAAATTTTATATTCATTTTATATGAATTGTAATATTAGAATTTACGTTGTTGTTGTCGTCGTCGTCTTCGTTTTTTTTTTTTTTTTGGTACATACATGCTCTAATGATCATTATCTGTAATAATTAGTATTGTTTAACGAATTATAAATTGCAAAACTTCGTTTGTTGTGTGATCATGGATGGAGTCATTTATTTCACATCTAACTTCACCACTAGAGTTCTTACTTCGCACCTTATTCCACCATTAGAGTTTGAATCTAAATTAAAAAGGGAAAAAAAAAACTTCGTTTGTTTATTTTTGGGATTAATGACAAAGATTCTCTTGAATTATAATCTTATAACTAAATTTGTTAAGATGGAATAGAATGAATGTTATGATTTGAAATTCTATGAACAAAATATAACAAGAACTATAATGTGATGGATTTTTTTTTTTTTTTGGAATTTTTGTAATCAATCTTTTTTTTTTTTTTGGTTGGATTTTGGTGAATGACTGATATAAATCACTACAAAAATCTGTGCTTTTCACATCAATTCTAAACTGACGTGAAATCATTTTCTTGTCGGTTAGAAAACTGATGTGGAATCCGGTGACGAGAAAGAGCACTGGATCTCTCGTCGGCCTTGAACCAACAAAGAAAGTGACTTTTCACGTCAGTCCTATAATGACTGACGATGAAAGTAAACCGTTAAAAATAAAAAAAACCTAGATCCTCGCTTTGCCCCCCCCCACCCATAAACACAAACACACACAAGGCTCAAAACCCCTGCCATCTTTGCAGGGTATATCTCGGTCAATGGCCTTACCGACGTGGTATGTGCATCGAGAAAGCCCAATAATGTATTAGTGGATGTCGTTTGTTGTAGGCAGCTTGTCGTTTGTTGTTTGAAATGATCCATAATGGGCCCTCCGTGGTCCAACTGGCTGAGCCCAAAGGCCCACTGTCCTACTTCACCTTCTCTTGTCCAAATGGCATCTCCTCCACCCCAGAGTCCATCGAGAAACTCCCCAGCCAGCGTTCCGGAACCATGAACGCGAAGCTCCGACTTTCGGTAAACCTCATCGCCCGAAACGACGTCGCTTTTAGCCTTGGCCGGCGTCTCTTGCATAACGGACCGGACACCGTGGAGGAGCTACTGGACCGGCACTTGGTGAAGAAAGAGAAATCCGTCGACGACGGCGAACAGGACGAGCTGTCCGCGCGGCGGCGACTCACCAGCACTCGGCGGGAGGCTCTGAGTCTCTACCGAGACATTCTCCGAGCGACCCGGTTCTTCACATGGCCCGACTCCCGAGGCGTGCTGTGGCGGGACGTCCTCAGAGAGAACGCCCGGAAGGAGTTCGAGGACGCCCGGTTCGAAACGGATCCCGAAATCGTGACCCGTTTGCTCATCGGTGGGCGGGACGCCGTCCAGTCCGCTTTGGATAAGCTCATCGAGAAGCAAAGGCAGGAGATTGAGAAGGAACGCGGTGGCGGAGATCGCCGGTGATCGCTTAGGTTTTTTTTCTTTACCCTCTGTCTCTCTCTCTCTAATCTATACATGTATCTGTTTGTTTGTTGTTGAATAATTGCCGAAAAGTAAAATATTTTGGCTTGAATTAAAATGAAATCAATTGGATTTTGATTCCTGAATTTCTAAAGATTTCTGTTTGGTTAATCTCATTGGTGAAAGGCAATGTGTTTGAATTGACTAATAACTCATCGTCGGAAATCTACAGTGTAATTTATTTCTGAATCCAAATGAAAGAATTTGTTAAAGGGTAGGAAAAAAAAACTCGGGCAGTATTTGAGTCACTCAAATGTCAGCTTTTGGTCATCATCACACCATTTGAGAGCGTCGGAGAAGCCAAAATGATTACCAGCCGGTGTTCAAAAGCATTTGGCGGCTGCATTGCCGTTGCTGTAATCGTCATCAGTTGCATCATCTTCCGGTATAGCCAGGCAGCGGAGATGAGAAGTCTTAAGCACATTCCCAAGCGGTATGGAAGTCTTCTTGGGAGGTTAGCTGGTGGTAGTACTGCACAAGCTGGTTGAGGCATTGGTTTTCCCTCACCAGATTTGGATTCTCGTTTGCCAATCTTGATTTCTCGGCCAGCTCTGCCTGCAATTGAAGCCTCACCTGTTGCAAAACCGCCATCGCAAATTTGACAAAACAACAACAATTTTCAGTTCTAATCATATACGTTTATTTCACTGGTTCATCTTTCTCAGGTCTTATCCCTTTCGAGAATCCTTCTCTAAGCCGTCTGTTCTCCTCCAGGAGTGAGCATTGCTCTTGCGTAACTGACTTCAGTTCCTTAGCAAGTGAAACTGCTCTTGTTGCCATGGAAATCACAAGCTGTTCAGAGTAGGAAATTAGCTTTGTTTGATAGGCTTGCAAATCAGGGAAGGAATGACGTTGAACAAAAGAAGAGTAAAAAGCCGACATTTTTGGATTCGGTTCCTTGATCCTCTGAGCGATAATGGTACTTTCTCTTCAATCCCTTATCGGGCTCTCGCTGTTTTCCTGAATCCTCTTCTGTACACAGAACCTGAAGAGTGGTATCCAAATTGTTAGAGCTGGAGAAGTGTGTAAGCAAACCGAGTCAAAGCCTCTAATCAAAAGCAATGCATCTTCCTTCAATTGTCTTGCACGTCTATAATCTCCGACATTCTAGTGCGGAATCTGAAATCGGTGATCAGCTCACCATTGTGGTTGAAATTTTGGAGTTTTGATCCTCCAGAAGGCGTCAATGTGAGTTCTGAGAGCATTCCAAAATTGCTTGTCCGAGGAGACTGAACATTTAAGAAAGCTTACCGGTTCCTAAATGTATGGGAAAATAATTTCCCAGAGTTTTTCGATAAAGAAGAACAAGAAGGAATCGAGGATAAAGTGGATACCTTGGGGAGATGGGACGGGAACGGTGTCTCCAGAGAAGCCGCCGTTACAGAATGACAGAAGGATATAGAGATTAACGGCTAGTTTTTTAAGGAGCTTGTGACAATTGTGGGGTTAATATGGGACAGAAATCCAAATTAATCTAACGTTTGTGAATCTAATCTGATAGCAGTGATTCTGGTCCACTCATTTCAAGAGACCCACTTGGCTATTTAGTATTTATTTACTTGTTAGATTATTTCACTTGAGGATCATCAAGGCGATAGTAAAAAAAAAAAATATATATATATATATATATATATATACACACACACATATAAACTAAGCTTTTTGGTGTTCCTGTTTGGATCATAATTTACAATTTAATTTTTAATTTTTTTTAAAAGTTAACCTTAATTTTATTATTTATACAGTTTTGTAAGTCAAACTTTAAAAATCTATAATTTTGTATATACAAATCTAAATGAGTTTTATTTATTTATTTTTAAATTATATATAATTTCAAGACGGACGAAACAAAATCACATTGATTTTTTTTCCCGAATACATTTTAAGTTTTTCACATTTTAATTTTAGACCCAAACACTATAATATAAACTTGAACACCAAACCCATGCTAACTTATGCAAAATTAAAATAAAATAAAATTAAAAAAGCTTGTTATCTACATAATTTTTGCTCTAAAGTGAGTGAAAAAAAATGTAACAGTAACAGTAAGAAGAGCAAAAAGGAAAAAAGATCTCTGCAGTGTACAAGCAGTCATGCATATAAAATTTACGACGAAACATCGGTTTCAAGTTAAAAAAAACATGTCATTTCCGGATCAAAAATAAAAATAAAATAAATGACAAATAAAAATGTATCATCCAGTATGTATGTGCCATGTTAGCACAACTAAGCTAACGAATTTAAGATATGACGATCGACCACCAATTTTTGTGGGTAGAATTTTATCTTCTTTTCATGGTGATACAGAGACAGACGCTTTTTCCATCATGTTCTTTTTTTTTTTTTTTTAATTAATCTTGAGCCAGAAACTGCTGGTTCTCAAGCAATCAGACACAAAAAAACTGAGCAACAATAGTCAATAATGGCCACCCTAGCTTCCTCATCTTCTGTGCTCTTCTCCTCTTCCTCCACCACAAACCTTGTTCCCTCCAATTCTCAGCTCTCTCCTTCCCCACGCCTCTCTCTCTCCTCTTCCTCTTCATCTAATCTCTCATCTTCTCTCTCCATTTCCTCCTCTTTTCTCACCGTCCCCACAAGATGTTCCAGGCGCTTCGTCGCCCCATGCTCCTTCAGCGTCAGGGCCGGTGCTGCGGACAAGAAGCGGGTCCTCATAGTGAACACCAACGGCGGTGGCCACGCAGTGATCGGATTCTACTTTGCAAAAGAGCTTCTCGGTTCTGGCCATGATGTCACCATCCTCACCGTCGGCGATGAAGGCTCGGACAAAATGAAGAAGCCCCCGTTTAACCGATTCTCTGTTAGTATCATATTAATCATGAAAACATCAAGTTTTGTGCTAATGATTAAGCTATTTATAACGGGGTTTGTATTATGTTTTTTGTTTCAAGGAAATTGTGAGTGCTGGAGGCAAGACGGTGTGGGGAGACCCGGCGGAAGTTGGGAAAGTCGTCGCAGGAGCAGCATTCGATGTGGTGTTGGATAACAATGGCAAGGATTTGGACACTGTAAGGTATGTTTGCTTAACCTTGTGCTGTGTAATGAATAATGACAGACCTGCACAAGAAGCCTGGTCGCGAGAAGTAGCGCTGTTTTAATATCTCTATCTCCATCTATAGGCCTGTGGTAGATTGGGCCAAGAGCTCTGGTGTAAAGCATTTCTTCTTCATCAGCAGTGCCGGAATCTATAAGCCAACGGATGAGCCTCCTCATGTAGAAGGGGTACTTTCTGTCCATTTTTCATCTGCATATAAAAGGCTAAATTCCTCTCTTGAACCAAAAATCTCGGTTTTCGCTCACAGGATGTTGTCAAAGCTGATGCTGGTCATGTTGGAGTGGAGAAGTACATCGCAGAGGTGTTCGGTTCTTGGGCTTCATTTCGTCCCCAATACATGACTGGTTCTGGAAACAACAAAGATTGTGAAGAATGGTTCTTTGATCGTAAGTAAATATTGATAATAGAAAAGAATATGGTCAGACATTTCCACTCTGCCTAAGTTACGGGTTTTGCCTAGAGCAGGCTTGATGATTTTAGTTAAAGCTTCAAGCAAACTAAGTACTCGAACAATATGATGTGGATCGATTTGAATCAATTTATGAACAGGAATTGTTAGGGACCGACCAGTACTGATCCCGGGTTCCGGGTTGCAATTGACCAACATTTCCCATGCAAGGGACTTATCATCTATGCTAACTCTAGCTGTGGAGAACACAGAGGCTGCAAGTGGTAATATTTTCAACTGTGTAGGCGACCGTGCAGTGACTTTGGATGGATTTGCCAAGCTTTGTGCTCAAGCTGCCGGTCGTCCTGTCAACATTGTGCATTATGATCCCAAAGCTGTAGGAATCGATGCAAAGAAAGCTTTTCCTTTCCGTAACATGGTAAATTTCTTCAAGAACACATTATGAATTTTTCTGTAGTTCAGAAAAGAACCTTTTTTTTTTTTCACATGATACAAATTCGAAGGATGTTTGTTAAAAATTTTCCCAGTTTGACATTTTGGTGATACCCCAATCATAAGATTTTTTATTTATGTTGTCACAATTTAATTGTGTATCTGCATTGCAGCATTTCTATGCAGAACCAAGAGCTGCAAAGGACATTTTGGGATGGCAAAGTACCACAAACCTTCCAGAAGACTTGAAAGAGCGATTTGAAGAGTATGTAGCGATCGGTAGAGACAAGAAAGACATTAAATTCGAGTTAGATGACAAGATACTAGAATCTCTTAAAGTTCCGGTAGCTGCATGATTGATCATCAAAATTCTGTTCTCTCTCTTTCTCTTGTTAGCTTCGTTGGAATAAAGAGTTAATTAACAATAAACACATTTTTGCTCCTTTTTCAGTTTCATTAAAGACAGATGTACTGATCTTTATCATTAAAGCAATAAAGATTTTTCGAAAGAAGCCCGATACATCATCCCATTACAAAGCCGATCCACTTCTTGTTTCTTTCTAAACAAACTGATCTTAACACAATCCTTCCTCTAGATCTAAAATTGAACAGAAAAGCATAGAAGAATAAATTTGCAGGCATGACTTAGAGTGACATAGCATTGAAAAGCCTCTAATAGTACCGCTCGGTTCTTCTGCCAAAAAAACAATGGTCTCAGGTCTTTCCTACAATAAATCGAAGACCTGCCTCTTCAGGGCTTCCTATAATAAAATCATCTGAGTCCACTTTTTTCATGTCAATTGATCCTTCTTGGATAACAGGATAGGCTCAACATCACGGGCTTCACCTAAAACAAAGCTTCTTGCCGAGGCGTATTCAAGTTATATGCATGTTCTTGTTCATGATTGGTTTCAAAAGCTCCTTGGCCTCAGCGTCAATGTAGGATTGACACATCACGGTGGTGTAGGGTTGGCAGTGTTAAATCGGCTTGGGATTGGGTGGAACTCATCCCAAAAGCTAGCTTAAGGTGAGGGGGTGCTCGATCTACATTTTAGCAACATTACAGTACAGATGTCGGAGAAGCTCCCAAGGGCAGTGGCGCAAGGGCTTGGGGAGGCTGTAGCACAGGAGCAGTTAATTGATATTAAGGGCTTACCAGTAGCAGCGGAAATTGCTCTAATACAATGCCTCTGCTTGGTTCGTTAGTTGGAGATGAAAATTTTGAGTTGGAGTTGATTGACTTTTTAAAAATTAGTTACAATTTTTGTTAACTTAAAAAAAAAAAGGGGACAAAAATTGAGATGAAAAATTTGAATTCCAATTGGAACACCAAACAAAAGCTATGTGTGTTAGAACTTGATTTTGTTTTCGTTTTCAAGTTACTTAAGCTTGCTTTTGGGATGATTTTTGGCTCATTTATCAATAAGAATATGATTTGAGAAAATTTTGGCTTCTTCATTGATATGTGTAAGCGTGTATAACACAAGGAACTCAAAACCATGCAAGTTTTTCAATCTCCTAAAGTCAAGGGCTTAACTTAAAATATAATCTATTCGACCCATATAGATATCTACAAAAGGGTGGTTGCAAGAACCTAACAGTAATTCATAAGATGCAGAATTCGAATTCCCAATCTTCAAATAAAATATAATATGTACAAAAGGAAATAATCAAATTACAGTAAATCAAAGATAATTATTATCTTCCTCTGATAATTTCATAGTATATTGGTTTTTTTTTTTAAACCAACTTCTTCTGAGATGTCAATGACCACGTCATGGGCTTGTCATGCGTAAAGAATGTATATTTGTCTTTAGTTAGTTTGAGAACGGGAGAGCTTGGTTTGATATTCAAAGTAAATGGACAAGCATGCTTTATATAATTTGGCTAGTTGGCCTAGTGGTGAAACCTTTTCTTCTTCATCAGCAGCACTGGAATCTGTAAGCCAAGCAACGAGCCTCCTCACGTTGATGCATGGGGTATTTTGATCTGCTGTCCCTTTTGCGTACATAGAAATTGAGCGGTATAGTGCCATGCATCATAATTTTTTATAACAATTTTACGTAATGGCGAGTTGTCATTTTTAACTTATAGATATGAATTTTATATTAATTAAAACAATATAATTTTAAACACTTATCAATAAAAATGATATCTTACATGCTATACACATATATATAAATATATATATCAAAAAATAAGAATTAGATTGAGTTAGCTAGGTCTCTAACAAATTTCATAATTCAATGAAGAAATACACCACTTTGGTTCTGAAAGTCAAAAAAATTTAACGGAGTTGTGCACCAAAAACCAATCTGTTTTCACTGCATGGACCAAAAATCAAGAACCATTCCCACTTTAGTGAGAAATCAGACAGTGGCAGGTTTGGCAAACATTCCAACTCCAACTCATTTCAAATTTTTTTTTGTCTTTTTCTTAAAAAGTTTTTGTCTTTTTTCCAAAAAGTTTTTTGTCTTTTCTGAAAATTCAAAAAAATTTACTATTACAACTAAAATATTTCAACTCAAACTAACATACCAAACACCCCCTTACAAGTTCCTCTACTTTACAAGTTCCTGAACAGAAGACCAGTAATCCAAGATTACGATCACAAGCCAAGTCTGATATTTGGGTGGGGATCGGTCACAATAATCCCTAGTTATATGAAACCGTCGTTAAATCCTTCTCTAATAATGCAATGCTAATTTTCACGAGCTGCATTTGGAAACTATACTTTGATGAAACGTTTGGTCATAAAAAGCCCGTCGTTAATTCATCTATTTTTCTCAACGAGATTAGTTTAATTACAGAAGCAAAATTTTGTATTAATATTGCTTTCCTTTTTTAATTTGTTAAAAAGCCAATATATTGGCAACAGCATAATCCTATTTCCTACCTTCGACAAACAATGTGTATCAGAAAGAGGTGGGATTGCTCATGACCCAAGTACTCCTGAATAACGACTTATCAGGGAAAAAAAAAAAAAAAAAAAACTCTTTTATTGTATGATTTTTCTTGTTGGAGTAAGATTTTTTTAACCATCGGATTAGATTTTTTAATGGTTGGATCTATGTGAGATATTACTTTTTTATTGTATGGTATACCATTTAATATAACCTAACTGGTAAAATATAATTTAGCACTTAAAAAACCTCACTCTACTGTATGACAAAAGTAGACGTGAGTGTTGTGCGGCTAAGTTTAAAAAGTATTAAACGAGTTTTGTTAATTACATTCCAAAATTTTAGATTAACACACCAAATTACATTAGACTTATAAGGTGTGCTCGTGCGGTTTAGGTCTGGAAACTTGATAGATTTTGACAACCTAAATAATTTGATTCAATTATAAAACTAACTAAATAAATAATAGTCAAGTCCTTTTTCTAAGGTTTTTGACTTTTTTTCTTTGTTCAAATAATAGAATATTTACAAGTCTTACTTAAAAAAAAAAGAATGTATACAAGTCCCTAAAAGTAATCTCCAAAAAATTAAGTTTAATATATGCGAAAGTTGTAATTAAATAAATAAAATATATACAAAATTACATTAATTAAAATATGCAGTGCGGTTTGATTAAGTAGAATTCCCAGAAATTTAAATCGCTAACTGCACAGTGCAGTTACGTACTAGCTAATCCTCATACCAAGCCATAAAAAATAAAAAGTAAAACAAAAAAAACCCACACGACAAGTTGAGCTGTTTTTGTTGTATAAGCAATTATTTTGCTCACCGTTAAACAAAAATACAGTTCTTATCGTAATTTAATTTCACATAAATGACAACCATGATATGCAGTAGTGGCGACTTAATTGTACTCCCGTAATACAATAAAATTCGTAATTGTGAACTATTCAATCATTAGGATATTTTTTCATACCTTCGTTTTAATTAAAAGAAAAACTATAATTGGGTTCCCATTTAATAATTAAAAATGTAATTAGGTATCCATTCAATAAACTATTTTCTATCTTTAATAGTACTAGTATTTCCATTAAAAGAAAAAACTGACTCTTATTTACAAGAAAATCTTGACTTCACTTGTGTATTTATATCCACCACAAAATCTTTGCTGTCCATGCATCGGAAAAGAACAAGCTGAGACAAACAAACATTAGCGAATAATTTAAATACAACAAAATTGAAACACTTACTTTGGAAGCTAGCTATTGGCTAAGCTTGCACATATTTGTACATGTGATATGTAGATAAGTTTTTGTTTTATACTTTGAATTCGTGGTTATCAAACATAAAGCCTAAAAACTTTTAACCGTTTCTCACAGTTTTTTTTTTTTCCTTAATACCCTCTATTTGTTATCAGATTATTATTACAAGTCATATTGTGCCCTTTTTATATAATTTTTTTTTAATTCATACTAAATCTTTAACTCTTTTTTTTTAACTAAAGGTTGATTTTAACTATTAAAACTACCCAAATGTTATTCATATTTTAACTTTTTAAGTTATTTTCTTCTTTCTCCTTAGTCGTTAGAGTTGACTAACTGAGAGGGAAAAAAAAAAAAAGGATAGGAAGTGAACATAAATTCAAAATCTAATGAATAATGTGAGACAATCCAAATTATAAAATATGATTTTGTTGATTGGCTTGAAATACAATTTAAAAACCAAAAAAAAAAAAAAAAAATCTATTTTATGAATTTGGTAATCTTATTGTTTAGTGAGTATACTGATTTTTCATTGCTATCATTTTGTCGTTAATTTGTTTGGGTTTTAATTATGAATTCAGAGATAAATTCGAATTACTATTTTCTGGATATTATTCAGAATATAGTGTGTATATTATATATATATATATATATATATATATATTGGTGCGGTTTTTGTTTGCATGAGGATCTAAGTATAAATATTTGACTAGCGTTAAGCACTTGTTGCAGACATAGCATAATCTTAATTTTATGTTTAAAGATATAGAGATTTAACTTTTTTTATTCTTAAATTTAAAAAAAAAAAAAAAAAAAAAAAAAAAAAAAGGAAAATTCGATTTCGAGAAGTCATCCGATAGTAGTTCAGCCTGCTTGCCGTGCTCAGTACAGAATTCACCTGATTGTAGACGTGCTCAATGACTTTCTCAAGTTTAGCATGTCTTAGTTCCAAGTCCATTCTTTTAATCAGTTCTCTTGAAGTCGATTCAAAGCAGTTGACGAGAGAGTGCTTATTGTAAGGAAACTGACGACATGACCATGAATATTTTAATACTTGAATTAACATGGAAATAAAGTCAAAGTTTGCCATTATATGTGCAAAGTTTGGTAAACATTGTTATAAATGGAAATGGTGACATTCTTCACAAATGGAAATAATTTCAAGAGAGATTGTACTGTGGCCGTGGCGTCCTGTCACGTAGAGGTTTCTAGAACTGTTGATCACAGTCGTACCATTTAAATTGGGCGATTCATATGGTCTAAGATTGGATACTATTTCCCTTTTATCCATTTCACAAGCACCGTTTAATTCAAATCGTCAGGTTGAAATTGATGGTCTCTATGGTAGCGACACCCTCAAGCCCACCAGAGCAGAGACATACTCACGGAGATGCTCAAGACCCTCCAAAAGAAACTGATCTGCAGCTAAGAGTACATCCAGACCGTCTATTTCGACATTGACAGTAATTTTCTATAGGAATCCAGAGGTACAAACTTAAAAGGGTGTCATAATAAGAAGGAATCTAAATATTTAAAGGGCTTAAGCGAACGAAAGTAGTTTATTAACCTGTGGCAAGAGAAGAAGAGAACATTCAGAAAGGCGGAGAAAAACAAAGGCTCTAAGAACTCCGGTAACGTAAGCCTTGAAGTGGAACTAGCAATAAGTTAGTTAACTAGAATCATCTAGTTTTTGGATTTTCTTGGTTGAATATCAAGGAAGGACTGCAGTACTACCTAAGCCATTGGCATTCATTTGAGCTAAACTTCCAAACTTCTAATAACAGCGTTAATTCCTCGGTTTGGCTTGGTTAACACAATTTAGAACTGAAACATGTCGTTTAAGACTTTGATTAGGCTCAAAACTTCACACCATCCTTGAATCTAACTGATAAACTGGACCAGTTCAACTAATGTTTGAATCAAAGAAAAGGAAGGTGCAGGTACGCCCAAACGTTCAAATGAAAAAGAACCGGAGCAAAGCGATAGATATATCTCATGAGTTTACACTACACTCTGCTATTTTTCAATTTCAGTAAAATGTTTATATTTACAGACGAGTTTTCAATGGATACATTTGTTTTGTTTTTTTTTTTTTTTGGAACTATCGGTGACCATCGGTGATTACTCTAGTATTTGATCTGAATCAAACTGATCATAACAAAGCAAGAACAGCCACAGTTCGAATAATCCTTCCTCTAGAGTCTAGATCCAAAACTGAATAGAAAAGGTACGAAAGAACAAATCTGCCATCTTTTCGACATCACACAAGCCTGTTACAACCCCCTTTGTATGACTGTACCACAATTTCAGTGTAAAGGGACTTCATATGAAAACATGTTTTAATACCTTCTGCATAATTTTTTGCGCAGTAAACACCTGTATTTTTCCGTTGCTGAGTTTTGGAGCAATGGAGCTGTTAACAAAAAGAACATAAAAGTCACGGTTTACAGCCAACGTCGAGGATACACTAGCCGAAAACAAGATAAGTTACAACCAGCAACTGAAAATAACAGGCACATTACAGCGTACAACCAGACTACTAAGTGCTAAACATAAACGATCTCAAACAAAGCTTAAATCTAGAATTAAATGGTGGGTTACACTACTCGTCTTGCTTGATCTCAAGGTCCTTGAGTCTTGACTCCAATTCATCATCATTATCAGCATCCTCTTCTTCAACGTCCTCCTCTCCTTCTGGATCGTTCTCATCCAATGGCCCCAGCAAATTGGTGAATTCTTAAAGAGATCCTTTACCTCGTCAATCCCTTCATCAGATATGTAATTACCATTAATGTTTAGCAACTTAAACCCAGGTTTACGCGCAACAATTTGAGCCAAAAGCCTTGCTCCAGCCCTTCTAATCATATTCGTGCTCATATCAACCTCGTTCAACTTGCCATGACCATCTTCCAATGCTTTGCCAATCAAAATAGCACCTTCGTCCTTAAGCTCATTCTCAGCCAAGTTTAACTTGGTAAGGAATTGTTTTGCAGCTATACATGTAGCTAAAGCAGCAGCTGATTTCTTTGTAATGTCATTTCCAGCCATATCCAAAACTTCAAGTGAAGGCGCAGAATCCTTGAGAGCGTTAGCAAGGGCTTCTGCACCCTCATCCTCTAAGTTGAGATAACTTAGATAAATTTCCGTCAGATCTGGAAAGGTAAGCAGAGCTTTACTTAAAGCTAATCCAGCTTCTACACCAAACATATTGTCACGTAGATCAATCTTCTTCAGCTTGGTACAGTTCCCAAGTGCTTCAGCTAGAGCCACACCTCCTTCGGCGCCAACTCTGGTAGAAGAACATCGGAAATCCTCCAAAACCGGTGAACGTTTCACCATCTCAGATATAGCAACTGCCCCCTCGTCTCCTGTCATGTTATTGTGAAAATGAAGAACCCTAAGCTTTTCTGTGGACGGGATTAATTCAGAAACTGCTCTTGCAGCTTCTTCTGAGATACCATCATTCATCAAATAAAGCTCCTCCAAATTGTTCTGCGACCTCAAAAGAGAACCAAATGCCCTAACACCCTTCTCACCCATGGCATTGTTCGAGAGGTTCAGATACCTCAAAACAGATCCTTCCAGGGCCGCAGAAAATATATTCATGACTTCTAGAGCCTCCGCCTCTGGCCTTCCTGCAATAAAATCTGATAGGTCCACTTCTTTAAATTGATCTTTCATGGATATCAAGATGGGCTCAGCAACACGGGCTGCATCTAAACCAAAACTTCTATTGCTGAAGCAGATCTTAGTATATGCATTTCCATGTTCCCTTAGTGGTTTCAAAAGCTCCTCGGCCTCCTCTGCGTCAATGAAGGATCGGCGACCACCAGATATGTCAAAGACAGACTCCCGGGCACCATTCACTTTTTCAGATGCTACCGTCTCTCCATCCTTCATTCTGGGGCCTCTCTTTAAAACTTCCAGCATAAGCCTACTTGATTCTTTGGCATATATTTGCACTGCAGAGCCTCCGTCGCCATCTGGTTCCTTGTCAAAATGTTGGCCTGCAGTTGCAAATGCAATGTCCTCTATTTGCTTGGCGTCCTCCTCAGCCTCCTCTTTACTGACCAGGCCGTACTTTCTAGAGAATATGGATGGAGTCATAAGATTCTTGGTCATTCTTTCCACAAGCAGCAACCTGGTACTCTGGCTTGGAGGCCACAGTTTGATTGATGTCAACCGACGGTTGAACGTTTCTGCTGTAGAATCCATGTCACAGAAATCTGAAAAAAAATATACACAAAGAAATAATTAGATAAGAAACTTAAAACAGAATCATATTCCAAACAAGAGTTAACGTAGGAGGGGAGGACCAATTTGTGAACCAGAATGCCAAAAACCCTAAATAGATTGCTAACCGACTCTATCAATATCAAGATGCAGAGTTCGAAAAATACAAAATAAAAACAATTTGGCTCCAAAGCTATGGAGATTAGCATACATTTCTATATAATCAAATGAAAAAACACTATCCAATAGCGGAAATAACACAAACAATAGAACATCCAGAGGATATTACTACATTGAATCTGCATGCTCGCCGAAACAATGAAATTACCAAAAAAATGATAGTCATTAAGGATGGCAAAAATGAAAATTCTAGAAGCCTCCAAACAGAACGGTGGTGCGTAATGATCTAAAAATACCGAGAATTAACAGATCCTAAAGTTCACAGGTGAGGACGAGAAAACCAATTTCTCATCGTAACAATAATTACAATTCTCAAGTTCATATATTTGCAAATAAATTAACAGATCCATATGATAGAACCCAGAAGAAACAGATCAAGATTCAAAGAAAAATAAAAAAAATAAATAAATCAGTTTACCAATTAGCTAAGAACGCATAGCATATACACGGTTTCTACTAAAATTCCACAAACCAGCAAAATTTAAATTTCGAAATCCCATAAGAACCCACTTAGTTATTTTCCTACTCCACAAACCAAAAAAAAAAAAAAAAAAAGAAGTGACAACCGGCATTTAACTGAAAAGGGAAGGAAAAAATTAAAAATTATAAAAAAGGATATTCAGTACCTGAAGAGCAATGAAATGAGAGATCAAACAAGTACTGAAACCCTAGAGTACGCCGGAAAGCCCTAGAAATCGAAGAGCGAAGGACGAATCTGCTTCTAAGAAAATTTTAAATCTAACTTTCCCGGAAAACAAGAATTTTATCAGAAAATCGAATCGAAATGAAAGGGTTAAAGCCAAGTGCGTGCGTGTGTGTATTGGAGGGAAATTATTGAACTCTTTTCTCATCAATCTCTAAAAACTCAAAAAATGAAATAAAAAAATTGAAAATAATATTGGGAACCAAGCGTACAGATTACGACCTCCTTTTTCTTGAAATGACTAGAATGCCGCCCACTTTTCAACTCCTCATCGTAATAGGCCTCGAATCTAAGTTGGCCCATTCATTATTGAAGCGGGAGCCCAACCTTTGTTTGGACTTTGCATGGCCATGGTTGGCATGTGCAATTTTTTAAATTGAGGGCCCGTTTGGAGACATCTCAAAATGGTGTTTGAAAGTGGGTTGAAAATGTGTATTTGAAAAAAAAAATTTAAAAATTTTCTATAATATAAAAAATAATGTAAAAATTTGAAATTTTTTCTTGAAAAAATATGCAAAATTGATTATATTTTATTCATCTTATCGATAGAAGTATTTTGACATAAAAATTACGAGAAAATTATAGACTTTTAAAGTTTGAGTTTTTTAAAAATTAAAAAAAAAATTTTTGATATGAAGTTAAAAAATTTGAAATCTAGATGATAAGATAACATTCAGAGCTGTTACCCCAAACGGAGCGTGAATTTTCAACCAAAAAAATACAGTAAATAGTATTTCAAGAAAATAATTAGAGTGCAAAAAAATAATAATGAAGTTTTCCCCTTTAAAAAAAAGTGAGATTTTGAAATATTTGATGTGATAATATATTTACATGAACAATAAACAGTAAATTTACTAAATAAGTAGAATAGTAAATTTATTAGAAAATTTTTCAAGATCAACATAAAATTTACTGGTTAAGTAATCGCTTTTTTTTTTTTTTTTAAGACAGTAACTTGCTTTTTAAAATAGAAAAAACCCCACGCTTTTATTTATTTATTCTTTTTTGTTACCACACTCTCCAACACTAATTTCCTCTTCTTCTTCTTCTGCTTCTTCTTCTTCTTCTTCCTCTAATTAACAGCTAATTTTCATATTCAAAGACCGTTAACTTCCAATCAATTTTTTTTTTTTTTTTTTAACAAATATCCATTATCGTCTGTAGAATCCTAATTGGAGAACACATGAAAATCAAACGAA
This sequence comes from Ficus microcarpa, assembly GCA_025413485.1. NCBI lineage: Eukaryota > Viridiplantae > Streptophyta > Magnoliopsida > Rosales > Moraceae > Ficus > Ficus microcarpa. The sequence continues at coordinate 2,884,057 of CM046384.1, read as the reverse complement.
AAACAAAAGAGATTGGCAAGGCATCTTATATAAAACCTGATCTTCTCTCCTTTCTTTTTTCAGTCCAAGGTCAGGGAAAAAAGAAATTAACTAAACACGATGTCAGTCGAAACTAGTATGCAAAATCCTTCAAAAAATAATTATAAAACCTGAAAAAAAATTGAGTGACGTGAATGTTTAGAAACCATTGTATGCAGATTCATCGTTATATACCTGAACTGAAATTCAAGTTGAATCGCAATTACAATCTCATGAGTCACGTGGTCCTTTAGTTGCTTGAGTCCAAGTCCTTGTATCATTAATTTGCGCTGATGCTTTTCCATTGTCCGATTTGGTGTGAATTGCCTGAATATCAATGGGCTATAGTAATAATCCAATGAATTCATGCACGGCGAGATTGAAAACTGCATTTTCAGCCTGGTTACTGAATGGTTGATTTAATATTTCGTTACCGATTCGACTGCGCTGTATGCAGTTTGTTAACAAAAAGATAATTGGGGTCAGACTGAAATCCTCTCAAGATAGCCGGTGAAATCGCGGATTCGCAGGCTTCTTCATTTAGCTCTACGATTTTCACAGGCTTCTTCGACCTAATTAGTGTTGGAACATGATTTGATCTTCTTTTTCAGCTTACTAATCTTTTTTTTTTTTTTAGCCAAAGTTATTTTTTTTTTCAAACTTAGATTAATATTTGACCTTTGAAATATAGAGTTGTTGAATCGTTTTGGAAAGTTCAATTTCATATACAGAACATCCTTTATTTGTCGTTGGAATTTATTTGTTTTAATTTTTACATTAGGAATTTTATTGATTTGGGAGATTTTATAGTTTGATTAACTGATAACTAATTCTATAATGGTGATCTTAATTGGCAAAACGCTGGAGAAGTCGTAAGAAATAAATGCATATACATATAGGCTCAAATATAGAATTGAGAGCCTTTTTTAAAATTGAGAGCTATTCTAAAGTTACTTTATTTTTATGTTTATGTTTTTTCTATCATCTTTATTTTATCTTAATTTAGTGTTCTCATCACAAATTCCCACGAAATTATACTTCTTCCCTCAGTTCTTCTCTTCTTCTCTATCTCTTCCTCTTAATTTGTCGAGCTCCAGCTCGCTAGAGGAGTGAATCATGTCCACTGACGAGGCACGACTGACAAGCCAATATGTGCATGAAGAATTGATCCTTTCTTGAATGGAGCATACCGTGGACAAATTAAAAAAAGGTTTTCACTTTCAATCAAAGATAAAATTTCCATACAAAATTACATACAAAGACAAAGAGGTTGGGTAAATAAAATCCACGGTCTCTTTCTTATTATTAATTATTTAGAATTTGAAGAAAAAAAAAAACCATTTGATAGAATTGATAAAAAATTATTATCAAGAGAAATGAATTTTTTCTTGAACTTAATCAATGAATTTAATGGAAAACCAACCTCACGTTTCCTTTCAAAGCTACCCATACAATCGCTCTTACGATTTAAATGCGCCTGTAAATCATGGTGCAATCTCATAGAAAGCCCTAGTTTCATTAACATGCAATTTAATCGATCCAATAAAGCCAATAAAGACCATAAAGACTGCCTTGTTCCTCTCACTTTGGGATCGTGATGCTTGTAAATACGTTATTTCCTTCATCTCCTACGACACATTCGAGTTTTCGCCGAATCTAAGCGCCCAAAATCCCGACATAGCAAATCGATATGTTCCTGTGATAGGGCCGTTGTGCCTTTGGGGCAACACTACTCATTACGTAATGAACCCGGCCACAAGAGAATGCAAGGAGAAAAATCCGAGCCTTGGCAGTTCAAGTGAAAGTTTATTAGACTAGTACCACTAAGATGGCGGGGAAACTGACTTCCAACAGAGCGGCTTTAGCTAGCGAACCGGCGAAGCCGCGCACCATGGCTCTTTCTTATGGGTTTGGCTTTGATCCAGAGGCTGAAGATTACAAGTTAGTGAGAGTTATCCAACCGTCGTTAGAACCAGCCATATTGAACAAAACCGATGTGTTTACCCTAAGAAACAACTCTTGGAAATCGGTCCACGGTGTTTTAGAAGGAGTGGAAGTGGTTGAGTTTTGGAGTAGAGCAGTTTTGAACAATGTCATTCATTGTTATGGAACCCTAAACAAATATGAAAAGCCTTAGATAGTCGGGTTCGATTTGGTCGATGAGTGTTCAGAGACCTTATTAGAATCCCATCTTGTCTAGAACAATATAGCGAGTTTTATTCTATGTGTTTTTACCATTGTTTTGTAACCAAAGGCTGCCTTTCAATAGCCGCTGCGTTTGGAGCTGAGCCCGATTTCGTTGAGATTGAATTGTAGGCGATGAAAGAATACGGGATTGGGGGATCGTGGACTAATTAAAAAATATTGATTGGACGTCTCCGGCTTGTTGTATGTGCATCGCAATTCTATACCGAAAAAATTCGTTTCGGTGTTGGATTTGATGGCGAGCTGATGGTCTACATAAGTTGGCTCTTACTCGTCTTGCATCCCACCGGAGAAGAATCCGATGCTGTCTTCGCTCACCATACCATTCCGTATGATGCCAGAGTCATTAACTATAGAGAGAGCCTCCTTCGAATCAATCAAAATTGAAGAAGGCTCGTTTCTTCTTGGAGTTTAGATATGTTATCTTATCAATAAAAGTCGATCGGAGGTTCTGGTATTAATTTTTTTTTTTTTTCAAGAAAACAACCAAAAAAAAAAAATGTAGTTCTTTTACATGTATATTGATTTTGGACCACCCTCTTCTTGGATTTTCATTTTTCCTTACGTTTTTATTAGAGACACCATTTGGTTTGGTGTTGATCCCAACTTTTTCATTTTTTTTTTTTTTTAATTCTAACTTGTTAGCAATTCCATTACCTTTATCGTTATGAGGAGTAAGATATTTTGCTTGTCTGGTTCTTTTGAAGTTACTATTAGGTTATAAACTTATAATTATATACACTCTGTATCAGCCCGTATTATTGTTGTTATAAATTAAGGTTTAAGGCCTATCATATGTACAGAAGGAGTTACGTGAAAATTGATTTTATATTCCTGACGTACGTACACAAGCTCCTTCCAGGCTCCTGCAATTTTTTTATTTTTTTTTTTTGGCTGGAATACCAGGCTCCTGTAGTTTGGTAGTGCTTGAACCGACACTTTGGCCATTTGTCCTCCTATATATTATTTGAACCGACAGTCTGGTTGTGCGTATGAATACAATATGGACAGGCGAACAACTCTATTAAATATATTCAGATTCAGTTGTCTCCTTTTAACCAACCTCATGAATTTCAATATTCATCAGCTATATATATATATAACTATATATCTATGTATAAAATATATTAGCTATAACTTGGCAAAAAATATAGATGTATATATTAGCTATAATACATGATATTCCTCTGCCCTGCTAAATCATGCATACTGGCTACTGTCCTTCGTTCCATGCATTACTTTATTTTGCATCTTATGAAAGCATAAACTGCAAATATGAGTTCCAAACTACAAAAATCATGCGATTTTGTTGGACTTCATGACGGTCTTATATGTGTGTGAATGGTGCAGATCACAGTAACATGTGTAATTTTCAATTTCTTCCTGATTTATCGATAGAGATATAATAACCACATGAGCAAGTTTTTAATATAGCTTAAATATTGTTGATTAGAATATGTTCTGACTTGTGTTATTTAAATAGATTATACCAAATTAAAATTAAGCTCTTTTCACGAAACGGTCTCATATTAGTAACGCACATTTCTTATTATTAATTCTGATCAAAGTCATTTCAAAATAAATATATATGTAAATGCTAACATATAATTTCTTTTACAGATTTAACGGTTGAAAAACAGAACTCTACCGATTATAAAATTTTTCACATCATATTTTATAAATCTCTTCAAAAGTATCAATGCAGACACGGAAACTTTGGAAAGAAAACGTGGATGAAATAATGGTTCCCTAAGCGGAAAGCACGGTAAAATGTCAATATAAGAACTTAATTATATAAGTAAATCTGACTTCAATTTATCTGAATATAAATTTAAAATTAAGGAGTGTAGAGATTGACATTCAATTTTCTTATTTCATGCATCACGTGAGATCCACTAAGTTCTCGTCTTTGATTTCGTATGTAATTAACATCTAATTAGATACGCTTTCCCTTTTTTACGCCCTAAAAAGTACCGATGCAAAGGACTTGGGAAACTTGGAAAGAAAATGTGCGTATGACATAATGGTTCCCTAAGCGGAAGGCACGGTAAAGGGGGAATAGTGCATACTACTTTTCCCTTTGGTTTGAGGTTGCTCTCCCGTCAAGCGTGCTGATCCTGCCATGTGAGTCATTTGCAACTACAAAAATGTCTCTCTGTACAATGGACCTGTTTGGCAGCACAAATCTCCACCATAATTATTGGCTTAATTTTTGTTTAGAGGGACAAAGTGGTGTTGACATTTGGTTGACTTGACACCAGAAAATCAGTCTGCGTCATTTTGGTTGAATAACGTTGACATATCTGGTTTCAACTGATTCATTAGATCATTAGAAGTGACCTTGAAACCAAAGTCTCTTTTCACTCATTTTGGTTCAATTTCTATGCCATTTATTTGTCTAGTTGATGACACGAGAGCGTCCACTAATTGCCAATTGCTATATAGAGAAAATGACAACTAATATTACATATATATAGATTAAATTGCATACTATTTGCCCAAAAAGTAAAAGAAAAAGAAAAAGAGAGAGAGAGAGAGAGATAGAGAGAGATAAGAGTATGTAAGTATCTGTTTTCTTTTAAATTATATTGGAACATGGCTTTAAATTATTGGAGACTATACCAGCTCATGAATTGAATAGTACTTCAAATAATGCTGTTGCCTTTTTTATTAGTTGATTATGTAGAAGACCTAACATAATAATCTTCATTTATATATGACAGATTTATGATAGTGATTGTACTTTTATCATTTTTATAAATGTTACTGTTTTAATTATTGATTAATTTATTAATGATCTGATTTATGATTAAAAGCAGTTTTTATCGTAATTTTTTTTTTTATAAAAGTTAATTTCTAAGATAAGCAGAGAGAGAACATGTGAAAGAGGGAGGTTGGTGTGGTCCAATCAGCTGTTGGTTAGAAAGCAAACTGGTCACCAGTCACTAACCATCATGCATCCCAAAGGCGTTTTGGAATTAATTGACAAACATTATCAACAACTGAAAATGTCGTTTCCTTCGTCAATATTATACTTCTCCATCTTTGCTGTTGCACCTGTGAACTGTGACTCCTTAATTGTAGCTTATCTTTTCGGCGTAATTTCACGTTTTATTTTATAAGATAAGATAAGAAAATAAAATTATCTTGTGTGCTCAGTTTAGACATTCACACTTGCTGCAGATTGCACATAGATAAGATTAAAATATAGCTAATTTCTGCCAATTATAACGAATAACGCCTTTATTTCTAAAAAAGATAAGTCTCATTTACAGATCTTATTTTATTTAAAATATATATATAATTCATAGATTTTAATAATTGTTCCTGCTAAAATTGGTGTGGAGAAAATCTTATAATTTACAATGATTGTGACAACAATTTAAATTAATTAAAAAATATATTAATGATAGAGAACAATAATGTTGGCATTGAGTGTCATATGTAGATGTTATATTTACGAACCTATTTATAATGTCATGGGGGGTGGCATTAGTGAACATGACGAAACTGACAAGAAAAAAAAAATGAACTTTTAACTCCAAAAAAAAATTAAGGAGAAAAATGCTACATTTACGGGGAATTGATAGAGTATTTATTACTATTTGTTTTTGTTTTTTTTTTTTTTTGTTGAAAATGTGGGTTTCGATTATTGCATAGTAGACTTCAAAGCGGGTATCATGGATATTGGATACCATTTCACAGCCGCGAAGGCAGGGACAGCCCACTTTGTGTAAATAAATAATAATAATAGGTTAAACTACATTGGTGTCCCTGAATTTTTTTGAACAATTATAATTTACATCTTAAATTTTAATTTTAATAATTTACATTATAAATTTATAAATCTATAATATTTTACACCTCATTGATAATGATATCATTTTGTATAGAAATCAACATATGAATTACATGTAGATTGTTAATTAAGAATATAAAGGTATTTTTCTATCAATAATAATCTAAATTTATATTTAAAACAAAGTTAACTCACACATTTTTATTTTGAAAAAATTAAATTAAAAATCTTAACCTCAATAAATTTGGGCTAAAATGATAAAAATGACAATTCATATCATTAATCGCGTTCAAATCATATGTCAATTTTCATTTTAAGAAATTAACATTGTTATCAGCAAGATAAACTGTTACAAATTTATAAATTCAAATTAAAAATTATCAAAATTTAAAATTTAAAATGTAAATTATAACCGTATAATATATTCAAAGACACCGGTACAAAAACTAATAAACAATAAATATATTAACTATTTTAAAGAGCCCACCCACAGAATAAAAAATAATAATGGGTGTAATCCACTACCGACACCATCTTTTATGTGAAGTTTAGACGGAAGCCGAGAGAGACGGTGTATCTGTGTACCTCAAATGTGAACCGGAAGAGAGAGAAAGGCATGGAGAGATAGAGAGAGAGACTTGTGGGAATTAATAAATGAACTCTCTCTCTCTCTTTCTGTGGCAAAAGTATTTGCAGAGACAAGAAAGAATGCCCAAGTTCCTTGGATAAGGCTTTAGAAGTTGATTCTATATCTGTGTTCAGTGCATCTTCTTCGCGCCTCATTTCATTCTGAAGAGACTGATAACTGCAGGGAAATAGAGAGTAATCTTCTACAAGAATCTAGTCTCTGTAAGTTCCTTCATTTCTCTTTTTGAGTCTTCTTGTTGGGTTTTCATCATTTGGAGTTGAGCTCAGATCTTGTGTTATGTAATGAAAAAAAATGTCTTTTCATTCTGTAGGTGGTGGGTTTTGCTTATTTTGTTTGAATTTCTTGGTTTACTTTTCTGGGTTTGTCTTAAAGTTCCGATTTAGTACCGAAATCGGGTGTAATTCGTTGGCAGGACTTTGATCTAAGCGCATTTTGTGGAAAAATTTATAGGTGGGGTTTTGCTTATTTGGTACATTAGTAATTTGCAGCTTTGTCTCGTAGTTATTTGCAAATTTGCTTTTAATTTCCATATTTAGGAAAAATTTTGGCGGGGGTAGAGTAAAATGGAAAGTGAGAACTTCGGTATTAGAAAGAAAGAAAGCTGGATCTGGAACTAGAGCTAAGCATATTTAAGTATTAATATTATTAGCAATTTTGGGTGGTAATTTCTTCTTGAAAAGTTTACTTCCTGCAAATTTTGTTGATAAAAAATCAATCGAAAATTTAGTTTCTACATGTAGGTTGATTTTCTTAGTATCCCTGCTTGAGAAGAGTGGATTACTTGCATTTTGGTCATTTTAAATTCTCAATCTTGGAAATCGATTTTAGTTGATAAGACTGGAAATTCTTGAGGAATTTAGCTTAAGAAATGGGCCTAAATTTGGTCGCAAAACGATATATTCTCGAGGAAGATTGTATGCAAATTGCAATGATATGGAGTCTTTGACAACTTAAATAAGTTACTAATGTTAATGCTTGACACTGCAGATTTGATATGGGAACTTTGGCAGTTGAAACCCAGAATACTGTCGGTTCAGATGCTTACCTTTCTTTGGGGCTAAAAGAATTAGGGAAAGGAGTTACGAAAATTCCCCGGGTTCTGTCACTTCTCTCTTCACTTCTTGAGAAATCCGTTCAAAGGAATGAGATGCAATTGGAGGCAACACATGTCAAAGACGTTTTCACGATTTTCCACGGTTTAAGAGCACCTAGTTTGAGCATTGGGCAATACATCGATCGCATATTCAAGTACTCCGGCTGCAGCCCATCCTGCTTTGTCATTGCAAACATCTACGTGGACAGATTTCTCCAGAGCACAGAGGATTCATCTAACTTCACTTAATGTTCACCGGCTTCTGATAACGAGTGTAATGCTGGCGGCAAAGTTCATGGATGATGCGTAAGTAATAAAACTTCAAAAATGAGAGCAACAGCCTGAGTAGTTTCATCACTTTTTTGCATGCATCTTTTGGTGTCATTTTTTATTTTTGGAGTTGAATGATGATGCCGTTTCTACATGGTTATTCTCACAGATTCTTTAACAATGCTTACTATGCTAAAGTGGGTGGAGTTAGCACAGCAGAGCTGAACAGGTTGGAGATGAAGTTTCTATTCACAATTGATTTCAGGCTTCAGGTGAGTATAGAGACATTCGGGAGATACTGTTCACAATTAGAGAAAGAAACTTCGGAAGGACTACAGATCGAAAGGCCAATGCAAGCCTGTCGAATCAAAGAGGGTTGGACAAACAAAGATGACTCAGCTTGTGCTCCAACAATTGCAAGATAAAGAAGAAGATGCAGAAAAACCTCAATTGCTACTGTCACGCCCATCTTCCGAATATGCAATTTAGTTAGATCTTTTGATTGTTTCGATTGTGTGTCAAGTTTGGCACTTCAATGAAAAAGACATTGTAGGGCAGCATTCTTGTATGTCACATTCATTCTGAGAGAAAAATTTGCATTGCTTGGAGTTGCACAGTGGACAAAAACAATTTGTTAGTCAACTACACACTAGTACTATGTACATTCCGCATTCTATACTAACTAATGGTCAAAGATCAAAACTCTAGGCTGAGTCCGGACCATCTATTCTCGGAACAGTTCAGGTTGACAGGCTTCGCAAGTGCATTAGTCAAGGATCTTCGTATCTCCGGTATGATTTGTTTAATCAGACGGGCATACCTGTAAATTTTCATGCGAAAGAAAAAAATTCAACAATAATGAACTACATTCAAAAGTCAGATCTTGATTATCCTTTTGTGTCCCTTTTAAGCTCCAATTCCACGTTTAATACACATTTAGAATATGAGGGAAGCTAAAGCAAGCTGAAGATTTCAGCTATACGTACCAGGGCCTGACAGAAAGCTTGTCAAATTGATCCAGTATGAACAGAATGCAAGCTTGTCTTAATGACGTAGCATTGAAAGCCTCTGATAGTTCGTACATGAGCGAAACGTTTTCCACAGAAATATCCTTGAAGAAACGAAATAACAAGTCATAAGCAACGACTAGCAAATTATATTAAGGTGAGGGTAGGAAAAGTCAAATTAAGAAAAGCCCACCTGAGCGATGGTGTACTCGCAAAGACGCTTAAGACCCTCCAAAAGATACTGATCTGCAGCTCGGAGGACATCCTGGGCAGAATCTAAATCGACATTTACCGATCCTGTGTAAATGAATCTAGAGACAAACGAAAAGAAAATACAACTTTAATTAAACAGGATATAAAAAGTGCCCATTACTTCCCATTAAAAAGAAGGAAAATAAACTCATACCTCATCATCAACTCAAAAATATCCCATCTAATGTTGGGGATATCTACATCTTTAGCATTCCTTTCCTGCAAAACGGCTCCAGAATGTTAATCGATATCCACACATATATGCAAGTGCATCAAACAGATATAGTAACGTATCTTAAGATTCACAGAGCCACAACAGAGGAAAGTAGTAAATGAAAACCACAAGGGCTACAGAGTAATTAACGCTTACCCTGTAACCACCGTCAAACATTGCACGGAATGCATCAGAAGAAGCAAGCAGACAGATTCTGTGAGCGTAGAACCGTCTACCTATTAAAAGGAAAGTATTATGCAGTTAGAGTTACGTTCATCTCTGATATTGCTTCGTTCTTTTTTTGAAAAACCAATGGCCAGGGTATTACATCCTACCTTCAACTAAGAATGTGACATCAGAAAGGGTGGGATTGTTTACATATTGCTCGCCCAAGTACACCTGAATAACGAGAACATATAAGCTATAGGCACACATTTGAAATAAGAAAATTATTTTACTAACTTATTAGACATCTAAAGAAAACCTGTTGAGTTGGTGAGGGTGGAGCTGCATCCTCGGAAGAGAGAGAAAAAACTTTTGTAGCCAACTTGTGCAAGGCCAAAGAAGCATCCCGTTGTTGCTTCAGGTTCGTGGACTCCAGAAGCTGTAGTAGCAACTCTAAACCTGCAGCAACAGAAGATAAGAGCATGCAAAAAGAAAGTAATAATCTGTTTCATCAACACAATTTTAGAGGCTGAAAATATGTGTTTACTAGATTTGGTTCAATACTACACACCAGGCTAAATATCAAACCACTATGCCAACCATGACGCGAAAAAGAGAATATCAAACTATGTTAGAAGTCCTACCATTGTTGTCAATGAAAATAGTCTTCTGGTCACCAGGTGAACAAAGATGAGCAAGAGCTGAAGCCACTCTTCTTTGAACTATTCTATCTTCAACGCGCATCAGATATAATAGATGGTTTAGTGTCTGTCAAGAGAAAGCAACAGAGTTGAAATCTGCTGTCTTAACAATTACATTTTGATAATTTAACTTATTAAATCAAAAGAAATATACCCGTCCATGAATCTTTTCCTCTAATCTCTTCAATGTCTTTGCTACACAATCTTTAGTTGGCTGGTAGCATCACAAAGAGGTCAAACAAAATGATAAAGTTGTCAACTTGGGAAAGCAGGAAAATACTAATGAAAATAACAAATCAAGAGCAATGAAAAGCAACTAGAAAAATTTTTAAAAGGAAAATATACTTGAACTATAAATTCTCCTTCTTGGAGATTCTGAACACCTCCAACCTTGATTATGTCAGCTACATTATCCTAGAAGAAAATTTCACGTTAGTTCCAATGCTTAGAAGCAAAAAATAATAGAGGACGAAAGGACCACAAACGTGCTATAAAGGCAATGGATAACAAAGTTCACCTCATTATCTGCAAGGCCGTATAATGCGAATGCAGCATTGTGTTGCAAAGAGGCATTTTTTGAATCTAGAAGCTTGAGTAGAGGGAGTATACCACCATTATAAGCAATGCCAGCTTGGTTGTGTGTCTCCTAAAGATATAAATTGTTTTTCGACCTCAGAATACATATATTCCTTACATAAATTACTCGAAGGACAAAGTACGACAACCTAAGCCACTTGGTTGACAATTTGGGCACCTTTTTTTTTTTTAACGAGTGGCAGTAAACTGCACGCCAGATGTCATACGATAAAAATTTCAATGATAACAGACTCATCACACACGCACAAATTAATATGTTGATACAACAGGGACAAGATGATGATCTGTTCAGAACTCTCACATAACGACTCCTTTTAAATTGCATTAGAAGAAAACAGAGGATTGAAGAGATACTAACCTGTGCCAACCTCCCAAGTGCAAAAGCTGACATCTCCTTAAGTTGCGGATCTGGAGACGTAAGCAACTCAATCAATGGCTGCAGAGCTCCCCTCTGCACAATGTGAACCTGTATGTATGCCATCTTTGTGAATAATAACATTAACCAAAAAAAAAAAAAAAAAAATTCCGAGTACAACATGAAGATATAATATCCACAGCAAGCAGTGGATGTTCAACGATAAAATAGTTGTCCACCTTGCAATCGGAATCAGCTGCAGCAAATTGACCAATTAGTAAAGCTGCTTCCCTTTGGCTGTCCGAACAGCAGGAACTGTCATACAAGAATCAGATTCTCAGAAATGAAACATACAATTCAATGTAATTCAAGCAATTAGATTCTAGCGGAATGAAACTTTATGAAATTGTAGCGGCCATCATTTTGGATGCAAACAAAAGATCTATTCACGGTTATTCACAGCAAAAGTCAATGCTAAATTACAGCACTTACCTGAGTAGTTCGATTACAGGTTGTAAGGCACCAGCTTGGAGAACTTCTTGCTTAATGTTTGGCGATGAGTGCACAAGATTACCAATTACACCAACCTGATAAACAGCCAATTTTGCTAATGTTTATCAAGGGAAAGGAAGATGAAGGTACGCCTAAACATTCAAAGGAAAAGGAAAATCGGAGCAAACCGCTTCATAATGTATAGCGGCATCCTCAGACCGAAGCATTAGTATAAGGGTAGGTAATGCATTACACTCTACAATCTGCAATTTTTCAATTCCAGTCAACAACAATAATAAAAACAAATTTCCAGGAAATAATTGTAGAAAAGAGAACATTATTCACCAGATTTTTGTTTTCGTCATTCTTAAATGCAAGGGTTCGCAGTGCTGCAGCGGCCGCTCTCTGCACCTTAACATCAGGGAAGTGAAGCAGCTCGACGAGAGGAGGAATACCACCTTCGGTCCTGAAATTACGGATCAGATGTATCACAACGAGCCCTTATCGATTTAAATCAAAGATTTAAATAAGAGGAAAAAAAAACATACCTAACGCGATTTTTGATGCTACTATTTTCATGAGCAAGGTTAGTGATCGCATCAGCTGCTCTCCTGATAACACCATTGACTGCTCGAGAGTTAACACCATTCTTATGAATTTTCAACAGATCCACGAGATGCGATAAAGCTCCAGAATCAACTATGAGGTGTTGATACTCCGGCTGTTTCGACATAGTTATTGAAATTCATTACCAAACAATTAAATTCTGGAGACAGCAATCAATGAATCGATAAAAGCAAAATAGGAAAGAGGCATAAAATAGAATTACTTTAATAGCAAGAAGCCCAAGCGCAAAAGCACTTCCTTTCTCCACCTCGTACTCGTAAAGCCTCGTCGGAGCGTCCCCGAGTGGCGGCAGCTGTAGATGCGTAACCAGAACCGGAACTGCTCCACAGTCCACTATGACACTCACCATCTCCTCTACAAAAATCACCAGGACCTCGTGAATCTCAACCAAACAAAGACAAAAACAGCGTTTTCGATCAACAAAAAAAGGCGAACCGGAGGGCGTACCGTCCTTGGCGAGTTCGCATAGGGCGTGGGAGGCCTTCTTGGCGGCGGAGCGATCGCAATCGGAGGACGAGGAGGCGGAATCGAGGAGGCGAACGTAAGATCGGACATCGCAAATCAGATCTTGGTGAGGGCCGAGGGAAGGGATCTTGCGGTCTTGGTGGTCTTGGAACTCTTGGTCGAGCTTGCGCTTCAAGCTTCTTCTGGCGGAGGCGATCTGAGGGTTCTCCATGGGAGAGTGGAAGACGGTGAATTTGTTTTGTTGATGAGAGGGAAAATGGTCTACAAGCGATTCGTCACGGCGTTTGGATAAAAAGAAGAATGACGAGGATCTGGCGCGTTTTATAGATTGGTGGGGTTCGAATAGCCCGCCTATTTGCTTTTGGATTTCTTGCGCGTACGCGGGCTCCCGCCCTTGGAATTTATGAACTATTTCTAAAAATATATTCTAAACGACATGCCGTTTTTTTTTTCTTGAAAGGTGTCAATGACTCAAATACATAAAATTGAGCGACATGTCGTGCTTGTCTCGAACGATGTCGTGTTTAAAAGAACAAACGACATGTACACCTCTTTTATGAACTGAACTGTACTTTTATTACGACATGCCGTTTTTTTTTTTTTTTTGCTCGGAAAAAAATACGACGTGTCAATACTTGAAAGTGTCAATTTGTTTACTTGAAAGTGTCTACCTGAAAATAAACGACGTGTCGTGCTCAGGGCCGGCTCTAGTAATTTTAGGTCTGCTGCAAAACTTCTCGAAAGGGCCTTTTTATTTAAAAAATTAACTGAGTATGTAAATTTTATATAAAAATTCATTTAAATCTAAATAACTTTAAAAAATGAAAAACTGTTATAGGGTGCTTACTGCTTTCGAAAATTATAGCACTTAAAATGTTTTCCCATATAATGCTAAAAAGTAGTTGTTTCCTCACAAAAAAAAAAAAAAATTTTTTTGATTTGCTATCAAAAGTTCATATTAAAGCTTGAAACGTATATCGAAAAAAAGTGATTATAGGATCTCTCATCATTTTCAAAGGCTATGGTACATTTTAATACAAAACATAATATGTCCCTTACTATATTTCAACTTGCAAGTATTCATTCGACTTTTTAATTTTCCAAAATCTTTACCTATTTAGTTTTTTTTTTCTTTTCCTTTAATTTATATATATAATCAATATGATACATATAAAGATGAGATTAATTTGGGGCCTTTATTAAGATTGGGGCGTTAGGCAATACCCTAAGGGTTGAGCCGACTATGGTCGTGCTTGTATCGATTGATGCCGAGGTTAAAAGGACAAACGACATGTACTGTCTTTTTTTTTTTTTTTTTAATAAAAGGAATAGCGATTAGTTGTTGATTTTCCTGAATGGGTAGCGGCATCAAGATCTAGACGAAATTAATCAAACACTAATTTATGGTTAATGGTTCAAGTTTTCCTGTCGTTTCAACTTAACTAACGACAAACCTATAAAAAATGAACGACGTGCGGTTGTAGGACTACGTTAAAACGACGCACCGTTTTACTTAAACTAAATCAGGCTATTAGGTTGAACGACAAATCGGTTTGATCGAAACGAGGATCATCTTGTCAGGTAATGGACAGCATGTTTGCAAACAAACGACAAGTAATTTTCGTACATACTACTAACGAATAAAGGAAATGTCGTACAAGCACCCAAACGACATGTTTTCCTTCTTTTAGGGATAAACAACATGTTTTTTTCTTTTGAGGGGAATGAAACGACGTGTTTTTCAACAGACAGGTTTATTTTTAATTCTTCTAGTAATTTCCGATCAAACTTTTTTCCCCATGATTCAGGACAAAAATAAGTAAATCTATCAACTTTAATGTTTGATGATAATGTAATTAAAACTCAATTCCAAACATAGTACGAAAATGTTTGATGATGATATGTAATTAAAACTCAATTCCAAACATAGTACGACTGTCTCAACAAAAATATAGATATATATATATACACCTTGTTTAGTTCGATAACGTTACGAACAATTAACTTAAAGCTTTTATAGATCACTTTGGTTGAAAACAAATCCCCCGTGTTCCTTATAGAACAATCAACAAAAGAAAGAACGAGAAAGAGTGTGCTGGAAACTTGAAAACAAGAAAGATGACAGCCATTAAAACGACAACTACTGCACAAGCCCAAGCCCAAGACCAAGCGCAAGCCCAGCCTCGCTTGTCGCGGTCCCCTTGAATCTGACCCAAGCATCGATCATCTAATCTGGCTTTTGGGCGTGCAGTTACAAGTGTGACTTCATTCCCCTGGGCTTTTCCCAAAACCGCATAGTTACGTCATTTCTCTCTTTCTCTCGCTCTCTCTCTCTCTCTTCTTTATACTTTTTTTTAGATATATTATGGGACGTTTGGTTCACCATTTCAACTCAAAATTTTTCACTGAAAAATTTTTTTATCTTTTCTGAAAAGTCGACAAAAATTACTATTGAAACTTAAAATTTCCAACTCAAACTGGTAAATCAAACGGAGCCTTAGTCTAAAGCATGTGTCATGCACAGACATAGTGAGAATTGATCTAAATAGAGAGAAATTAAATTAATAAGTTAAAAAGTAGAGTTAAAACAAAAATAAAAAAAAAACAAAGAGCCCCGAAAATAAAAATTAAAAAAAATACCAAAAAATAAAAAGTCTAAAATGTATAAAAAAAAAAATTTGACTAAAATGAAAAAAATAAAAAAATCCAAAAGAAAAAAAAAGAAAAGAAAATTGAAGGGCTACAAAAAAAAAAAGGACTAAAATAAAAGAAAATAAAAAAGGCCAAAAGAAAAAAAAATTGAAGGACTAAAAAAAAGAAAGTTTTTGGCCCACAGCACATGGTTTTGGACCAAAGTGAAAGTGTGCACTCTTAGTCCTCGTTTGGTTCACTTTCCAACTCAAAATTTTCATATCAGTTTTTGTCTTTTTTGAAAAATTTTTTTATCTTTTCTGAAAAAAAATTTTTGTCTTTTCTGAAAAGTCAACAAAAATTACAATTGAAACTTAAAATTTCCAACTCAAACTGGTGAACCAAACGGAGCCTTACCTTATTATGTATAGGTATAGGTTAGCTTTTCTTTTAGGATAGACTTGTTCAAAGAAGCTGTCAGTGCCGGAATGGGGTAGTTGAAGTTTGTTTTTCTTATTGGTAATATCTGTTTTTGCTTTGCTGCAGTACCATTTAACCCCCCTGGCACCGAGACAAAAGGGAATATTAATTAAGTTACCTTATTGCAATTGTTATATAAACGGAGGAAAAAAAAAAAAGAGGAATCAAAACCAACAAATTACAGGCACAACCAGTGGAGCATTTGGCTGTCGGCGGTGAAATTAAAGAAAACAAAGGTTTGTCTCTTTAATTCAGTTTCTCAAACCCCCACTTATTTTATTAAAAAACAAATGAGTGAAGAAGCTTCCCGTGAGATTCCCCAATAGCTCTGATCCGATATCAGATTCCCCACACCCCCGTGGTTGCAGCCATTTTTCACTGCTCAAGAGTCCTGTCCCTTTATTTATTATTTATTTTTTATTTTTTATATCTCTCTATCTATAAGACACTCATATATACGACAAACAAGTCAATCCCATCCCCACTTATATTGCCAGGTTTTTGTCTTCGTATATGTTAGAATAACAATTGGCTTCAGTTTTTTCGTATAAATTACTTTTTTTTTTTTTAATGAAAACATTTTATGGTGAAATTTTGTATCTGTTCTAAATTAATATAACTAAATTGATACGTAAACTCAAGTTTAGGATTAAATTTTTATGTTGAAATTGATTGATTTTTAAAAAATAATTTGTCTTTTTTTATTTTCCAAAAAAAAAAAGATAAAATTGAGATGAAATTTTAGGTTTTAACCTTGAAATCAAACGTACTCTAAGTTTCTTACTATTTCAAAGTGCCCAGTATAAGACTATAAATCTGTATTTTTACGGTCCTTTAACATATTATGAAATGAGTAAGACACGACAATAATAAAAAAAATGTAACACAACATATGATAAGCTTGAAAAATCTGTTTTCAAAATATTTTGTGTGCTAATGAGAAAGAAATATGATTTCAGATCTTTAAAGTTCATCTTCTACTATATTTTTCTCTCAGCACAAAAAAGTTATATTTCCTTTATATATATTATTATTGTGTCTTACTAATTCATGTTCCGATAGAGTGATCTCCACCAAAAGGATTGTAGAAAATTGCAAAATAAATTTACTTATTAATTTCATGAAAAAGCTTTTCGACAAAAACATGGGAGGGAGACCAATCAAGGTTATTATTTTGAGTATCCTTTTAAGGGCAGCACACACATTAAGAACTATCAAAAGTAACGCGTAACAATCTACATCGAAATATTAGACACGCCACCTTGATCCCATCAACAACGTCTAACCAAAATAACTGAACAGCTTTTTCGAGGAAGGAAAAAAAAAAAAAAAAAAGAGCATCGAACAAGTAGTGGAAAATAGTCTCAAACATTTTCTTATCTAACTCAAATATAGAAGTCTCATTTGGATTATAGATTTTTATTAAAGAATAAAATACTATATAAAAAAAAACTTTTAATATATGACACTTGAAAGTAATAATCCAAAAACGGAATATAAATCGGACTATAATGCTTTGTTTGGTTCAACCACTTAAAATACTCATCTCAAATTTTTTTTTGTCTTTTTCCTAAAATGTTTTTGTCTTTTTCCCAAAAAAATTTTTGTCTTTTCTGAAAATTCAAAAAAATTTACTATTGAAACTTAAAAATCTCAACTCAAACTACTCCACCAAACGGATTCTAAAATTCACGAAGGTAGTGCGTATATACCTGATGGCTGATGGTAATAAAACAATTTTCTTTTACCCTCTCCATCGAGCAGTACTCCTCCCATTTTATGCGGGTACAACCAGAAGAATCTATCCACCAAACCACATAGCCGTCCCAAACTTCACGACGTCCACGCCAAATATCCTGCATCAACCAGAGCTGGCACGTGAGGTGATATGACCCCAAATGCATTGCTAGAGGTGACTCTATATATGTAGTACTGACAGTACTGTACATGTACTTTTGCACTTTCGGTGGTCCTTTTTTTTTTATTTCACTTTTTTGTTTGGGAATTTGATTGGATTGCACTATGGATGGTCATGGACGATCATGATAAAACAGTAGAAATCTAAAAGTCAAGTTACTGAAAAATCAACTTAAGGCCATATTAGGTTGCACAATTCCTGCAGCCACGGTCCGACAGGAGATCATATATAGGACTAAAGCTAGCTTGCTTCACGGGATTGCTATTGTAACAGTACTACTGCTCAATCGTGGGTTCGACGTTGGTGAAGAAAAAATTAATAATATATATACAAATTATATATATTGTATGTATGTTTGGTATTAGCAGTTAATTAATTGATTTAATTAATCAGAATTGAGATTCGTTAAGCATCTGTGATCTAGATACTCCCTGTATGTTTTGACTTAATGCCAGCAGTGCGTGTGTATATATATGATATGTGTGCCACAGAAATATATAGATATAGGTCTTCACTCTCCTAAGTCAAACTAAGCAAACCGAATTTTAAATGTTTGTGTTTGTATCATATGTAAAACCCTTAAAAAGCATTGTTAATTTAATAGCGTAAGTAGGCACCTGATTTGAAACCAGAGGAACTTTCCTATGCTATACATATATATATATATATTTATAATACAGACAATGCACAGACACAGAATCCCAGTCAAAGAACTGTACATGCATGTGAGCCAGGTGTCTCTTCATTATGACAAAGCAGGATAGCATAACCCAATATCCAAACATGGAATTCAGCGAGCTTTGCAACAACCTTCACTGGTATGGTAAAAACTTGAGGTTAATTTTCTTACCTGTATATATCTATAAATATATATATATATATTTTATTGATCAGCAATCTCAAAATATACCAGCAACAGAAAACCACACGTAAATGTTATTCTCGAGAGACCGTGGCTAGGACTTTCATGTCAAGAATTTTTAACAAACAAACCCACTTTTGGAAAGCACGAGAGTACAATACTTATTTACGTATATATATATATATATATACCTAAATAAATATTGTACTAGCTGGTTTAATATATTTGTTTAATTAATTTGGAATTTGTTTGTATAATTTAATAAAATCGCTTTATGTGCCAACTAATAAGATTTTTGTCCTCACTTCAATATATACATATATATGTCCTTTTATTAAGCAGTAGTAGTTGTGGCATATTATATAAACCGACACGTTTGTGTTTACTTGGGTTAAACCATTTATATACACGCGCGTTGTTCCCATAAGATCAGAAAAGCTGACAGAGAGAAGAAAATTAGAAAGAGAAGATAGTGAAATTAAGATGTTGAAAGGAAAACTTT
>CM046384.1:2839655-2864655 GCA_025413485.1 Ficus microcarpa | reverse complement strand
GCTTCGGATATTTTCTGAAGTTAGTTGGACCGTCCTTGCTGCTTTTTGTTTAGTCGAATTACATGTCTTTAGCTTTCAATAAAATAAAATAAAAAACAGAAGAAAAACTACATGTCTTTAATTCTCCTTAAAATCCATGGCGTAGTTTATATTTAAAGATATTTAAACTATCCCCTTGATATTTGTAGAAAGAATAAAGAAAACCCAATACTCAATTCCATTTTTTGAGAAGCAATTATCTATATAATTTGACATTTTTTTCACCTCAAAGTGGCAATTAATGATGTGGCTTATAAGGCTATAGCCTACTTGAGTAGTCCAATTGTAAGGATTTTTATTTTCTTTTAATAGAAAGAAGTAGCGCTTGAGTAGTCCAATTTTAAGTTGAAAGGAAAGGCCAAAATGCGCTTTTCTATCCCCCAAAATGCAAATACTGCCACAGGGCGTCACAGATCCAAGGCAAGGCCTCTATTATGGCCCTGAGAAGACGCATGCATATAGGCTGGTTCAAGATACAAAAATAAATAAATAAATATGCATAACGTTGCAGAGAATCTCTCAAGTGTATCCCAAAGCAAATTGATTTTATTAAAATCCAATTAAACTATTGGTCAAGAAAAAAAAAATCAGGAATCCAGGATGCTATACTTTCTGTACTATATATGTCAGACTTTATATATATACACTGTACATATATATATATATATCAGCAGACATATGCCACAAGGACTTGGGTCCTTAGTGGAGGATCTTTGGTAGAGTGAAAGGATGATCGATATTCATTATTCCTATTTGATTCAGATTCATCCATTTTTTAATATCTTGGACATTAAACAGTGCACCAACAGTACCCAGTTCTATTATTTGATTTAGAAATAAACAAACATTTTTTTTAATTAAAAATAACTCGGTGATAATTCATTTCTTATTAATTTATTGTTAATTTCGTTAAGTCAGAGTGATTTTGTGGATGGTTAAGTTAGAGTGATTTTGTGGATGGTCTGGCAATTAGAGAAGGAGAAGGTTTTTATTTTTATTTTTATTTTTATTTTTAAAAAGAATCAATAATGTCTCCACGTTTTGAGATTATGGTTACTACAAGAATTTATTGATACCACTTGTGAAATGCTCAATTTAACAGCCTCAAAACGGACAAAAGGATTCATTCCCTAGATACTAATCGAAAGATTCTTAACAAGTCATTATTTTATTGTTATGTTATCATCACTAATGATATAAAAGAAAATTGAAGTTTGATTAATACTAATAAGTTCAAATTAAGATGTCCTTTTTTTAAGGATGGATTTATGATTTCAAAACTTAAAGCATCAGTTTAGTAAGACAAATAGGTGGACCTCCGTAGTAGATTTCATGTTTCGAGATTCATATCACATCAATGAATGATGTTAAATATTACTGATATTCTGTAACATCATTCGTATAGTTATATTAACCGTCGGATTGAACCGTGTAATGCACGTGCCCAAGAATCAAGTTTTGCCTGACTATTTCGTAGGGTGGAATGGTCCACTTTAGACAGACATTATACGGCTGTGTAGTCGCCATTGAAACCAAAGTACAAACTTTATAAATAAAACTATTAAAAGCACAGGCTCCCTCTCTCTCTCTCTCTAGAGATCAAAAAGAGTCTTCACAGTTTGACTAGCTCAGCTCACAGTGAGTAGTTACTGAGGATGCCAAACACTCTAGGAAGGAACCTTAACCTCAACCTCTGTTTCACCAAAATCAAAGTCCCACTCATGTGTTCCCTATCCCCTCCAACCAGTTCCACTCCAACTCCATCAACCCCAAAAGATCACAGCCGTCCACTTTCCCCATCGTCAAGCTTGAACATCATCAGAAACTTCAACTCCCTCTTCGAGGACGCAGATCAGGAAGAAGACTACACCACCTCCAAATCCCTCAGTACCTCCTCCTCTCTCTCAGCCGCCTCCGACGACGACGAAGGCTTCACCGTCTCCGCCGACTTCGCCGCCGCCTTCGCCTCCCGGCGCTTCTTCTTCTCCACGCCGGGCCGCTCCAACTCTATCGTCGACTCCGCCGGCGCACGCCGCCGCGCTGACGTCACGCTCTTTGGAAACAGCGTCGACGCCGTGCCGACGTTCTCGCCCGACCCGTACTCCGACTTCCGCCGCTCCATGCAGGAGATGCTGGAGGCGGCGCGTGGGGATCACGCGACGAAATTCAGTAGTCATAATAATAATAATTGGGAGTTCTTGCATGAGCTTCTCTCGTGCTACCTCGCCCTCAACCCTAAGAGCACCCACAAGTTCATCATCGGAGCTTTCTCCGATCTCGTCATCAGCCTCATGCCGTCGCTGCCTGACGGCGGCGATCGCCGGGAAAATGGTCGTGTCGCTGACGTCTGTGAGATTCCGGCGGGTAAGTAGTTCACTTGCTTTAAGAAAATACACATGTGTAAAAAGCGAAGGGGATCAAAATGTGGGTGCCAAAATGCAAATAAAGATCACAATTTGTCTTATCTCGGTTTTGGATAAATAACTTGTTGTAGTAATATATAAAAGATGATATTTGGGAACCAAAGTTCGTCGCCAGTAATTATTAATTTTGTTGTATTATTGCTTATATATCCTTTCCAACTATTTTTGGTCCCACTTATGGTGTTCAATCGAGAGTATTGTTTTGGTAAAATAGTAACATTATGCACGTGACGTTGATATATTTGAAAAATGTAGCATATGTATGGTTTTGTTCATATCAAAATGAACGAGTGGCTCCAAGATCATGTGAATTTTCATGATAATTTTACATATACACACGCAAAAATAAATAAATAAACAAATAAAGAAGAACGTTTGTAGTTAAGAGGCTTATTCACATAAATGTTAATGTTGAGGTTTAAAGTGTGAATTGAATACTCAGTTTTTTTTTTTCCTTCGATTGAAGAACTATCGAAGGTTCTGTTTGACAAGAAATAGACTTTTTTGAACTTAGAATGAGACTTGAAGTGTTTTTTTTTTTTTTAAGGGCCTGTTTGGGGCTGGTATTGGAGACGGAGTTTTGAAGATGTTTTTTGAATTGGAGATTAGTTAAGTTTTGAAATGTACATTTATTTTAAAAAAACTGTTTAAAGTAAAAAAAAATGTAAAATCTTAAAATATATTAGGAAATTAGATATATCAATATGAATTTTATTTCATTCATCTCGAAATTCTATGCAATTTTTAAAAAAAAAAAATCTTTTTCAACTTAAAATAATAAATATATAAACTTTTAAAGTTTGAGTTTATAGTATATATTTTAGATGCGGCAAAAATGATTTTGAGTTGAAAAAAATTAAAAAAAAAAAAAAAAAGGGTATTTTGCAAACATCCCCAAATGGGTTCTAATATATACTTGGAAGGTTTGAGACAGTAGAGAAGACTTGAATAAGTTTGGTTTTCAATTTCAAAATATATTAGTTTCGAGGGAATGCTCTAGGAATTTAAAAATTTTTGTCACTATGCTCCATTTTCCTTTGCTGGAACCTGGAAACTTCCCGAATTTCTGCAAAAATAAATTTGTTTTAGTCCTATTAGCTAATTTAACATCAGTTTATTTATTTATTTATTTTTTAATCCGCATGTGGGATCCAATATCGAGCTCAAACAAATTGTCGATAGAATAAGCTTGTGCAAATTTTCCCAAATTTTATAAGCAGATTCAATAATCCAAAACTTATATTCCATCACCTAGCTAGTAGACTTTTAAAAAGTAAGCTTTGCTTCTTTTTTTATTTTATTATTTTTATTTTCCTTTTGTTTTGTGTGTGTTTGATAAAGTACCAACTAAGTTTTGGTTATCTATGTTAGTTTCCACATGACGAATTTTATAGGAAAGCAATTTGCCCTTTTTTTTTTTTTTTTTTTTTTGAATTAGAAATTCATATTTAGCTTTGATCTGATAGAACTCACAGACAGAATCAATGCAATAGTAGTACGGCTCCGTTCTGTGCATAGAAGGATAATAAAAGAAAATATCTGAATTAATTATGAAATTACAAGAGGAGAATAACGCCAATTTATCGTTCTATTTAATGCACCTTAATCAGTGTCTTACATTTCGGTAATTGGGCAAGACTTGTTGCGTGCGGACAAAGACTTATAGGGAACTCACTAGAGGCCAAGTTTCTTTCACTAATTTTTTACGTTCAAACACAGAAGTAGGATCAGGGAATCTTGCTCTTGTCTTTTTTATATATCTTTCCTCCATTTAAAATCTCAAGGTGCTATTCGGACACACCAGAGAGAGAGAGAGAGTGACATTACAATAGTAGCGGAACGAATATTGAGTTTTCCGATTTCTTTCGTCTTGAAATTTTGTTCAATCTTCTCTAATCTCTGGTGTCTATAAAAACTTTGTTCAATATTCTCTAATCTCTGGTATCTATGTTTATCTATCTCGATTCTATTTCTTCTCTTTTGACCACACATCAACTCCTCTTTCTGCTGTTTTGCTCCTAGAAAAGGAAAAATGCTCGACAGCCATTTGTTTTAGCTTTCTCTGTTCTCTTTCAAAACTAGGTGTTTTTGGTGTGTTGGTAATGCTATGCCTTCATGTCTAGCATCTTCGTTATCCGATAAAACGCTGTGTTTTTGTTAGTTAATAAAGTTCGTTTTGATGCTGTCTAAAGTTTGCTTTGTTATTGATAATGACTTTGTTTCTATACATGTCAGACAGCATCGAACATCCAAATTTCGGTGCTCCGTTTGGTGATGGTGAAGCAAAATCTGGCATGAGCTTTCCGGATCTCAACTCAAAATTATTAAGCCATAACGTGATAAATCCTAGCCATCTTGGTTCAACCATTAGCCAAAACCTTGCCCTACACGAAACAGTTTTTCTTCGGCTTGTTTTACTTGTCATATTGAAATCATGCCCAAATTCATTTTTAGCTTCATCGAGGTGTGATTTATAATCAGCATTAAATTTGTAATGCTGACCATCTCCTAGTGCCTAAACATGTGTGAATATCTACACCTAACAGATTAAAAAACCACCAGAGTCGAAGCAAGAAGAATTAACAAAGATAGCCCACCTAGCAGACAAACACCATCAGTTAACTTGCTCTATTTATGAACTCATTGTGCAGCCTAAACTATCGAGGTACCGCGGGATCTCTTCCTCAATCCACCCTCTATCCTTACCAACTGGTCTGGCACCCAATGGTACCTCCGAGGTGCCGTCTTAACACAGCCATTAGCACATCCAACACAATTCACGCCCATGTTTCTACACTGCTCACAGCATTTCAATCCAATAAAAATATCCAAATTAACCTAGAGTCAGCATTCCACTGGCTAAAGATTAGCTTGCGTTTTCACGATTGATTTCCTTTCCCTTTTTTTGGGCCTTGACAATATGTTCATAACACAAAAGCATACACGAGCCATTTGGTATATAAGTTTAACTCAACTGTTTTCGTGAATTTTCCATTATAGTCACTGGTTCGTTCAAAGAAAAGAAGGCCTAGATAATCAAGCTGAAAACATATATGGAGCAAGAAAGGATAGACTAAGAAACCACCATTCCTCATTCTCGATTTCCTTCCATTAAATTCATAAAGATAACAAGCCGCTAATTGTTCTCTACGAACTTTCAATCAAAGTAAACACTAGATGGGACTAAAGAAAAACAAAAAGAAAAAAATAAAAGAAAAAAAAGAAAAGGGAAGAAAGAAAACTGTCATACTTTGAATAAAGCTGAAAGAAAATATTAAGTTGCAATAACTCGACATCCGAAATATCCCAGAAGCTAAACTAATAAAACTAGTAAAATCAAAACAAAACCACCAGGGAAAAAAAAAATGGAATACCAGATCACCGCTTCTTGGAGACACCAACAGTCTTTCCCCTGCGACCAGTGGTCTTTGTGTGCTGCCCACGCACCCGAAGACCCCAGTAGTGACGAAGCCCACGGTGGTTCCTGTGACAAGAACAATATCAACAATTAGGTAACAGATACATTGTACAAGAAGCTAACAACAAGTCACGATTACAAGAAAGCAAACCTAATCTTCTTCAATCTCTCAAGGTCGTCCCTTAACTTCATGTCCAACGCATTAGACACAACTTGAGAATATTTTCCATCCTTGTAATCCTTCTTCCTGTTCAAAAACCAATCCGGGATTTTGAACTGGCGAGGGTTGGCAACAATTGTCATGAGGGTATCAAGCTCTGCAGCCGATAGCTCTCCAGCTCTATAACATAAAAAACCAAATCAAAACTCCAAATTTCCAAAAATATATATATATATATATAAAACCAGTATACTAATAACACAGGAAAAATACAGCAATCGATTAGCCACATCAAAGTACACAAACAACAACACCGATTAAGAAACTAATCAAAAGAAAACAATGTGCACAATTAAAACAAATTATGCCCCCCCAATTCATCTTGTTGCTAAGTCTATCATCCCAATAAATAAATAAATAAACAAATAAACAATGAACAAATTAAGCGGTTCCCTTAACCCCGATAGTAATGTGACAGCAACGAATCTAAACAATGCACAAGATCAACACCAAATTACTTGATCAAGTCAAATTACAACAATTGAAAATTTCCTTAATTTTATTTTAAAAGAAAAAAGTACATGAACAAAGTTAAATTAAAAATTAGAAAAAAAAAAAAATGGGATACCTCTTGTTCATGTCAACATCGGCTTTTTTGCAGACAATGTTGGCGAATCTTCGACCAATACCTTTGATGGAGGTCAGAGCGAACATAATCTTCTGCTTTCCATCGACGTTCGTGTTCAGCACACGAAGAATGTGCTGGAAATCTTCGTTCGCTACGAGAGACTACACCACTCCCAAACAAATTTTCAATTCGCAAAAAATAAGAATAAAAGCATATATTAAATTGTAAAGAGAAAGAGGCAAGGTAGACTCTCTCACCATGGCTAGGGTTTCAGATCCGAAGAGGCTATTGTCTGAGTTGGTGAAGAAGAAGCCTCCAAATCCAATTGTTCGAACTCCAAGTCTCAAAACCCTACCTTGCAGGCGACGAATTTCCTGTGCTGTGCTCCTTATACCATTGGTCTATGGAGCAACCAAAATTTGGGCTTCAAAAACGGGCCGTGCCAGTCTTGAACAAGCCCAACCTTTTCAAAAGGCCTAGTTTCAACCCAAAAAATTTGGCCCATTTAGTCTGTTTAGTTTTTTTTTTTTTTTTTTTTTTTTTTTTTTTCTTCTTAGAGATAGTAGTAAATAGCATTGAAGTTAATAAAAGTAAAATAAATAAATAAATTTATTTGCTAAATAATGGGAGAAAAAACAAAATAACATTGTTGACGAGTATAATAGTAAAATATAGCATAAAATTTAATCAAATTCATAATTAGATAATTTAAAAAAAACCCCTCCTCTCTCTCTAGTATGAAACTATATACATAAATTTATTGTTAAAAATTATCGGTGCCTTCTTCTGCGTTTTTTGCCTGGGCTTTTTGGTTTTTTTGTTTTTTGTTTTCGATGCATGTTGAATATCGTTGTTACTTTTTTAATTCTTATTTTTGTTGCTTTTCATTTGTCTACCGTTTCTGACTCCACTTAATTATTTGTCATTTTCCTCTGAAGGTGCCTTTGGTAGGAATTTGAGAAAATAGAGAGAGAAAAAACTAATTGATAGATAAGGTAAGTAAAGAAAATGAATGAGGATTTCTGTCATGATGTTTGGTATAAAATAATAAAGAAAATAAAAATATCTTGAGATAGGGTAAAGAAAAATATTTTCTTTGTGTAAAATGACTAAAAAGAGTTTGGTTTTCTTTTTCTTTTTCAAACTGCACACTACTCTGCACCCTAGTCTAAAACGTTCCCGTATTTCTCTATGCCACCCTCCTTCGCATTAGTGAAATCATGCCGTCCAAATCACATCCATGGGACAACATTCAGTTGGCGGATTAGTCTCACACCGGAACAAGAGATATCCTAAATTTATATATTACATGTTTATCTTAACTCAATTCAACTAGCGTGTTATATTTGATACGAGAAGATCTATTGACACCCCTTAATTTATTGTTTACATTTTTTTTTCATAAATTCTTTTAGTATGGAATTATGTTTCTATAAGATTACTTTGATAGACAATTTTTTTTTTAAATACTCTTCATACCCCTCATTCCAATAAATATCATTTTACAATATAATATATATTAAACACTCAACTCTAAATAAACAAAATTCTATTTTTATTTTTCAAATATCACATTCGTTTTTAGTTCGTATTTTTTATAGGTTAAAAATATATGTTCAATGAAATAATCTTAACAACGAAAGCCGAGAAGATTACGGACATAGTAATTCAATTGTACTCCTCACGTACAGATTCGTGGCCGATAACAGCCATGATCTTTCACTCCTTGAGTAAATTTTGTCCTTCTTTTTTTTTTTTTTTTCTTCTTCTTCTTCTTCTGGTGTGTTGCCTAATGCTTATCCCCACTGTGATATCCCTATATCTACCGAAAGCGCCCCCCCCCCCCCCCCCATAAAAAAGGGAAGTTTTTTGCTAAAGAAAAAAAAGGGGGGGGGGGTTGTGGTTTATCTTCAAGGTTATAATAAATAAATAAATAAAGATGCAGTATTTAATTTAAGGATAATTTTGGAATTTTGATAGGAATTTAATAAGTAACCAAATTAAAATTTAAAAATAAATAGGTGGGTGGGTTAAGAAAAGACGTGAAAAAAGTAGATTTAGGGTGTCAATAGATCTCTCTATTTGACACCTATGCTTTGGAAATAACTATGGATTTGTGAGTCCTAATGAAAAAATGTAATTATGAAAAAAGTTACTTTGGAGCCGAATTGTGTTTTCTATTTTGAGCGCTTTCCTTAGAATACAAGGAAACCGCCACTTTCACCAGAAATCCCGGCAAGAGCAACATCCATTTTTAAAATGATGAAATCTGTTTGTGTCCCTTACAATGATCTCCCTTCTTGTGAAACTTGATGTCAGTTTCATGAAAGAATAGCAATCCACAAAGATCCTAAGATTCTTCATGATTCTAATAGGAGCATTGGAAGGCAAACACATCAGCCCGAAACTAACCGCAAGCTTTTCGCCATGGTACCTCAAAAGTTCATGCTTTTGACTCTCTTCGACGTTATGAAGGTCGTATTCAGTCTTGCCAAGTAGCCAAGTTTCTTCAGTTCTTCAACTAACTCATTCAACTTTGAGTAAATCTCAGCAATTCTAATGATGATTTCTCTCTCCGACCATAAACGAGTGGACCTTATTCTTTATTTCGATCCAACTTTAACCCCTCTCCTTTTTTGCCTGGCTTTCTTTGAGAACCTTCCTTGTTCTTGCAACTTCCTCCCACTTCTTGTTTGCTGCGTAAATGTTTGAAAGCAAAACGCGGTTTCCTGCATTATTGGGTTCCAACTCAAACAAATGCCTGGTGGCTATTTCAGCCAAGTGAAGATTCCCATCGATTCTACAGGAAGCCAAGAGTGAACCCCACATGAAAGCTGTTGAATCGAATGGCATGGTCTTGATTAAATCATGAGCTTCAATCATAAGCCCGGCTCGTCCAAGAATATCAACCATTAACAAAAAGTGCACGATATTGGGTGACACATTGTGTTCGGTTCTCATGAGTTCAAAATATTTTCTTCCCTTTCCAATCAAACCCATATGACTGCACGTGGATAACACAGAAATATAGGTCACTTCATTCGGGAAAATGCCCATTTGTTGCATCTTCTCAATAATATCATAACTTCAAAGGAATGAGCATGCCTAGCAAAACCTGAAATCATTGCATTCCACAAAACAATATTCTTTTCTTCAATATGTCTAAACACAGTGCAAGCTTCTTCAATGCTGCCGCATTTTGCATACATGTCAATAAGTGAGGAAGCAAAAAATATATTCAAACCAAATCCTGTTTTACACAACACCGTGTGAACCTGGTTCCCTTCGATCAGAGATGCAAGAGCCGAAGAAGCACAAATAGTAGATGAAATCATAAATGTATCTGCTTCCAATCCCATTATCTGAGATTTTCGGAACAACATCAAAGCTTCCTCATAATGCGCATTCTGCACATAACCCGCCACCATTGAACTCCACGTAACAGTACTCTTTTCACTCGTACACTCGAAAACGCAGCTTGCTTCCTTTATAAAACCACACTTGGCATAAACATCAAGCAACGCGGTGTCCACAAAGACATAAGAATCCATTGCCAACTTAATAGCAAAAGCATGCAACTGTTTGCACTCGAACAAAGCAAATTTCCCGGCACAAGCGCAAAGCACGCTCGAAATGGTGAACTCACTCAAAGAGTTTCCCTCTCTTCGCATCTGCAAAAACAGACCAAGAGCTTCTCGCTCCTCTCCATTCCGAGTAAGCGACCCGATCATCGTATTCCACAAAACTAAACTTCGTTCAGGAATTTCATCGGACACTTTCCGAGCACAATCCACTAAACCACTTTTAGAATACATATTGATAAGCATATTCGACGTCAAGGCGTCTGATCGTAATCCAATGATCATGATCCGCGCATGGCAAGCTTTTCCTTCCGCGACGGCATGTGTTCTTGCGCATCTCTGCATGGTTTCATGCAAAAGAGGTACTGGGTTTGCACTTTTGCCGACCCAAGAAATGTAATCTGAAGTTGCAATTCCATCAAGCTCAAGATTGGTTATGGCAGAGAATTTTCTGTAACAAAAACCAATTTGAAGACGGAGTCTGTCCTTGTATTGTCTCAAGACATAAATATCAGGCTTGAAGCAGCCGACGAGCTCAAGGGTACATAAAAAGCCTGTTAAAAAGACTAATATTAGACAGCAAAATCAGGAAATTAGTTTAAGAATTAAAATTAATCATAAATCTGCTCACGGAATCTTTTCCTTCTTGAACCCCAAAAAAAAAAGAAGGAAAAGAAGAGAGAGTACTGGATTGAAGAGCAAAATATCGTCAAATTTGGTTTCATTGCAAAAACAAGATTGAAATAAAAATGCCTATTAAATAAAGGTTATATATATATATATATATATATATATATATAGTTTGGAGAAGCTTTTGCAGCAAAATGCGTGTCCATTTGACCAATATGTAAGGGCATACAGAGAATAGATTTCAGTGTGGATCACTTGAAAACTTGTTCTACGAGAGAACACATTAGTTTGGCATGATTATTTGGACTCTACCACGGAGGTACAATATGAAAACCATATCCAAAGAAGTCATTGGTGACCTGTTTCGTTTTCCAGTCCAATGGCTTGTAAAGTTCTGCCCATCCCATTTTTTAGGAGAGTTTCGACAAAAGAAAATCGGTCAAGCCCGCCCCCGAATGGACACAAAGTTGCAGCTCCCCATGGATGCCAGATATTAGCATGCATCAGGAGAGCAACTCAAGACATAAGTAAGCTGATCAATAACTTAATGACTTTCATAACTTTGCTTACTTGTCCTTCCTGCAGACCTACAACGTGCCTCCTCGAGTCTCCCAGCTCTCAGAAGAGTTCAGAGATCTTGAAAAAAAGATTCATCTCGCTTCTGTTGATATTACATCAACCCTGCAAACCAACTTTACAGAAAAATAAATGATGTGGAAAGGTTAAAAATATATACGTCTATACCGATCCTGTTTACAAGGAGAATGCAATATTATACCTTACAGGAGGGGTTGAAAGAAGTTCTTTTTATTTATTATCATTATTAATTTTTAATGGAAGATTAGGAGTCCTCGAAGTTTAATACATAAAAGATGTATTATTAAACATTCCAAATTTATGTATATATAAACTAGATTTAGAGCTAAATAGTCCCTTTTTAAGAACTTTTTTAATAAATAGTTGAAACTTTTAAAAATTAGTTAAAAAGTCCTATTTTGTAAAATGGTTAACTAATTGTCTTAAATCATTAATTAATTATAATATAAATTACTAATTTTATAGTTAATCATTGATTGATCATCAGTTAATCATTAAATTTCATAATCAATCACTGATTGATCGTTACTCTATATGGTTTCAATTTTTTCCCATTATTATTATTATTATTTTTTTTTTTTTGTTTGAGATGTTCCTTTTTAATATTCGTTGTTTCGCATTAGGTGTCATTTCATGTCTTTATCGTTTCTAGATTTACATGTCGTTGTAATGACTTCTTCTGCATTTTTAGCCTGGGCTTTTTTCTTTTCTTTTCTTTTCTTTTCTTTTTTTTTTTTTTTTTATTTCATGCTCTCACTTCTTACCTTCTGTTGTTTTTTCCGTGCCCGTTGAATATTGAATTACTTTTTTTTTTAATCTTTTTTTTGTTGCTTTTCACTTGTCTGTCGTTTCTAACTCCACTTAATTGTCCGTCGTTTTCCTGTAAAGGTGCCTTTGGTAGGAATTAGATAAAATAGGGAAAAGAAAAAATTGATGGGTAAGGCAAGTGAAGGAAATGAATGAGGATTTCTGTCATGATGTTGGTAAAAAATAATAAAGAAAATCAAAATGTGTCTTTTATTTGGTATTGAGATAGAGTAAAGAAAAATATTTTATCCTTTCAAAAAATATATTTTTTTTGGTGTAAAATGACTATTATCTCTCTAATCTCCCTTATTCGGGTGATTTGAAAGACTTGAAATCTCTTTTCTGATCCCTTACATTTAGTTTTTCTCTCCTACCAAACACAGTCATACAGTGAGGAATCAACTTGCTATGTTCTTTGTCACCTTTTTTGTACCTATAGCTTTATCTTTCGCATATTTATATTGGTGTCGTTTTCCTTCTATAGTCACCTGTCGTACGTGTTTTCATTTTGTTGTAGCTTTTTCTAATTGTCGTTTTGTTTTGTTTCTATAAACGACGCACACCGTTAACCTGCTTGCTTCAGCTTCACAATGTACGGCAAACAAACCAAACATACGAACTTCTTATTTTTAAAAATTTTGCTTGTAACCAGATGTACGGATTACTAAACAACAATAAATTTTTGTTTGTTAGTACTGTAGAGCTAGCTTAAAAAATGAGAAAGGAAGTTTCGATGTGGCAGTTTCAATGGTCGTTTTTCTGTTTTCTCTACTTTTTTTTCTGTCGTTTATCTATTTGTCGTTTTCCATTTCAGGTGTCGTTGATTAGTTCCATTGTTCATTTTGATCTCTGTCGTTTGTTCATTTTGACATCTCTGTCGTTTACCTTTTTGTTAATATGTTTCTATCGTTTTCAGGTATTGGAGTTCTAAAGCTCTTTTCTGTTGTTCTTCCACGTCAAACTGAAAATACAAAAATGTTAAATAACAGGGAAGAGCCTGTTCGAGAAAAAAAAAAGTGGGGGTAGCGAGAGAGATTAAGAATACTCCTTCACATTGAATGTGGTTTTTCTTGGTCGATCAAACTCTTCATATTTACAACGAGCATGGACAGACCATAATACACCACCCACCGAGTAACAACGTACCAAGCTACAAACCACCACCAAGTTACAATGTTGTTAAAGCCAATCTACGATAGTAAAAATAATTATAATTATGTATTTTACCCTTCCATGCCAACAAACAAAATTTCCTCCACGATTGAAAGCTTAAGCTCTTCCCTCCTGACAGTGAAGGATCAAAAACACCGCTGATTTTTAATCAGTCACAGCACCAATCAATATCCGCCGTCATAGTCACCTATTTTTTCTACTCTTCGACCAGCCTGGTTCAAGAATTGACAGAACAGATATACCACAAGAGTACGCCCTGCCGTAACCATAGTGAACAGCCAGCCAGATGAGGCAATTCAGTCTGCAAAAAGTCATCAACCCACGGATGAGAGCCGAATTGCTACTAGGATTTGGCATTTACAAAGCTCTTCCAGGAAGTAGGTACACGTGTAACGAAGAACAAAAAATTCTTTTCAATCCTGGACACTATCCACAACCCAAACGAACCAGAAATAACCTCCTTGGATTTGCCAAAAACATTGCTGTCAAAATACGATCCGCAAGAAGGATCTCAGTTAGTGTCATGTGCAGCAGAGAGGAGTACCTCATGGGTTTCGAGCCCATTGCCTTGGAAAGAACTGCAGCTACAACCAACGGGCAAAGGGGTTCGCCCATCCTTTGAGTCATCTGCTTTTTGGGTTGAAATTTGGTGAACCACTTCACTTGAGAGCTTGCTCGTATGCATATTTTGTGAAACAGAACACTCCGTAGATGTCGAACAAATCACACCTACTGTTGCAGATGCTGGCACAACAGCTGAATTGTTATTTTGCATTTCATGTATTTCAAGCGTCTTTTTGTCTCTATTGCATTCAGAATGACAACAATTAAAATCCAAACCACCATCGGATATCTGAATTGCAGTGTCTGAGTCGTGGCGAACGGCATTGCTAACTGGAATTTCAAACTCACACGAAAAGACTTCTTCACAAAATTCAGCAGTATTGATTTCAGTAGAATGGTGTATAGAGTCCTCATTATAAGGATTGAGATTGTCTGCAACGATGTGATTTTCTACTTTTACCTCGCAATCAAAACTTTCAGTACCCTCCCTGGAAGCACAGAGAACCGGTGCCTCACTTCCATGAGCTTCGGACTCGGAACAAGGTAAAACAAAAGCATTGGTATCCTTTTCAGAAATACTACCCTGGTTTGACTGGCTGGTCAACTCCACCGCCACCTGATCAAGCACTGGAAGGGTCATACCAGGGCTAGCTTTCTGATTTTCAGTGGTCTCTTCAATCTGTTTACAAAGGCCACTCATAGAACCTGAAGGATCCATGATAGTTTTGTTTTCATCTTCAAGACCATCACAAGTCATGCCAAACTCAACCGAGCATTTTCCATCAGTGATATTCAAGGAGCCATCAGGAAGCTGCAAAGTTGATTCAACAGGAAGTTCGTTTATATCAACTTCGAAAAGTCCACTTTCAACAGGAGGTTCGTTTATATCAACTCCACGAAGTCCACTTTTACACAACACTTCCTCCTTGGTCTGATACTCCTCAAGTTCAGTGAACTTTGGACCTACAGTAAGTTTGTGCATGCCATGTATCACATACTTTCCAGTTTCCATGCTCACAAAAATAAATCAAAGAAAAACAGAATAAGATAATTACCTTCCATGACAATCATTTTTTCTTCCACAGTTTGAAGCTTCTGTAGCTTCAACATTGGTTTCTGCAACATCTGTATGTGTGGGAAAACCATCATATTCATATTTTTCATCTTCTGGTTGGTTGAGACTTCAAGGGGCCTGAAACCAAATGTCGAGGTCCATGTTTCCTTAAGTTCGGAGATCGCAGGAATGACCAATCTCTCAACATCTAGTGAACAGAGGACCTGATGAAGGAATAGGTGAGTCTGAAATCAGTAAACTAAGACCAGATAATCTTTACAACACATAATTAAATACATTAACGTACAGATTCAATTGCACCAAGAAGCCGGCGACACATTCCTTGCCGTCTGTACATATAGCGGGTCCCAACAAATGGCATTTCGGCTAATTGATCTCCATGGATCCTGTGGTACCATATAATAGGCAACGTAATTGTGAATATTGAAATGCTGGATTCACAAGTTCACACACAACAAACCAGAAATCAACAGTAAAGATTAACACTGTCAAATAACAAACTAATGGAAGTATATATCAGCACATACCGAATAGAAGCTGCACAGACAATCTCATCACCTCTCTCTAGAATTGCAGTGAAAAAACCACTATAATTCAGGCGGTTAAAATTAGACCTGTTAAGAGGAAGATAACAAATCAATCGGGAGAGGAGGGGAGGGGAGGGGAGAGGGAGGGGGACGGGGGGGGGCCCGCAGACTATGGAATTCAAGATCTAGATTAACTGTCAAAAAAGTGCGGAGTGCTTACCCACAATTATACACAATTTTATGAATCAAATTCATCCCACTTCTCTGGTCAACAATAGGCAAAAAGCACTCGTCCATTATAGACAATGCAACGGCTATCTTGGAATTGCATTCAATTTCATGAGCTACATCACATTTCTGCAGTATATCACATAAAGAAATACTCGAGTCGATATCAGCTCGGTGAACAAGAGTCCATGAGAAGCCTTCTTCCAAATAATGTTTAACTCCAATAAGTTTCTTCAGTTTCTTAAACAGCTGGCAGAGCAAAAACAGTAATAATCATTGTCAGGGAGGAAAAATGAAAAGTAATCCACAATTCATTCAGATGGTAATTATAGTTTTCTTAAGAGAGGCTGAGCGGGAAATGGTTCCTCCTTATGATGACAATCCCAAAATTAGCCAAATTTTGTAATTAAAAATTGCTGACCGTCCAGCATGCATATACACATTCCTCACTTAGTTAGACAGGAAGTGCCTACATAGAACTGTGATTTAACACCTATTACTACCTTGCAACTTTGAGTAACAAAATACAGTACCAATAAATGATAATACCTCTTCACATCTCTTCCCACAAAAGGACGTATTGGAATAAGCAGATTCAGCATCTTTGTCCTTGCTACAGGTTCGATGATCTATAGCAGATTAAAATCAATTAACATTTTTTGCAAGAACATTGATCAAATGACCCAGTACTGAAGTTAGAGTTGTACATTTTTCCTCACATAACCGGCATGCAAGTAACTCAGATGCAGCCAAATCATCATTATCATCTTCTTGACATTCCTTGCGAACAGCCATCCAACAAAATTTGCATGAACAATACACACAATGCCAATCACCAGAAGGGAACTTCTGCAAATAGAAACAGTTAGAAAGAAAAAAAATACTTTTATTACGTTATACTTTTATTATGACAACAAATGCTAACAAAAATTTCCCCAAGGACAAACTGCAAAAAAGAATCCAAGCTTTTAGACATCTTCTGATTTAAGAGCCAGTAGCAAGTTAATACAGAGAAAATTCGGCCACTCATTCCCACTTAACTTGCTATTTGGAGACTATTTTTAGATCTTGGTTTGCCAAAAATAATACCACAAAAGAAGAAAAAACATGTAAATTCTAATCTCGGTCCATGTCTACTATAGTGGCACTAAAATCAGCATTAATGCCTCCCTTCCCCCATTATCTCACACCCCATCGTTCTCCTTTGAACTAATAAAAATAGTTTGTGCAGTAGACATTGACTTGTCATAGCCATAAAACAGGGTTCTATAGTTATAATATGTGGGGAACTTGTGTTAACATTGTAACGACAACTAAATCTTTTAAACCTATTTAAGGTGGAAAGAAAGATCAAGACGCAACTCCAATATACATGTGATTAAAACACTATATAAGTTATAGTTACACTATGACACTATACATTAAAGAGAGTGAGAGAGAGATAAAGATGAGTCATATACTTGTATATCCAAACAACTCTGATGGAACGTTGATGGACAACTGTCACAACAGATCAAGTCTCCTCCATCTCCACATATACCACACGCATCATCATTTGGGTCTTCACCATGGACGTCTACCTTATGAAATCCCTCGCGTTCAGATTCCTGTTGTTTATTCCACGAGTCTAACAGGCATTGCAAAAAGGAAGTTCCACTCTCTAGACATATGTTTTTAAATGGCTCACAGAGTTTACTCCCTGCATGGATTTCAAATTCTGAAGTTGTAAAGGTGTCACTACAGCAGTCACAATGAATGCCATCTCTTGTAATTCTACCCTCACGTAAAACCCGTGTCTTCCTTGGATTCATGTACTGCACCTTCTCATTGAGTGAAACAGTTCCTAAATCAACCATCCAGGCAAGCACAGTTCTTTTCCCAGCATATGGAATATAGCCATCACCATCTGAATCTGCCTTCGCCATGGCATTGCGAACCAAAAGAGTAGGGCGTTTACCATTTCGTCTGTTCTGCTGCTTATGATCCGGAATTAAGGATTTTCCCCTGGGCCTCCCTCTTTGAAACTTTCCGACCAGTTTCCTTTTGTGCCTTTTCTTGCTGATTATGCCTTTATCATTTGCCTTTCCACAATCTCCCTCCTTTAGCTTCAACTTCTTTTTTCCAGCTCTTCGCTTCAGCTGAACCCTTTTTAGTGTACTGACCTCCTCCTCTGGTATAGGAATAAATTTGAAACCAGGTTTATAAATTTTAGATTCACCATCTCCATCTTCATAATGCTTTTTAAGCTTTTTATAAGCCAGGGTGACTGACCAGTGAGTACGTCCTTCTGGATTAACATACACAGCGTCAAGATACTCTCTTCCAGCCCTAGGTCTACGTTGGATTGTCCAGCCTGCATCCAAAAGAATTTCTACAATCTTCGCTCGCACTGAGTTCTTTGTCGCCTTTTTACCTGATTCCACATCTTCATCCTTCTTTGTAATTCTTCCTTTTCTAAGACCCTTCTGGTTCTCAAGGCAAACTGCATACATTGGCATGGATATCGTACCTGGTAAGCCATCATTTTCCTTGGCCCCCAAATCTACACCATTTTTTCTCTTCTTTTTCGACGGCACTCTCATCACATTCAATTGTTTTTCGATAAGAACTCTTTCCTGGTACGAAAAGTAAGCTGGCAAATTTCGCATAGTTCTATCTCGCAACTCCAAACCCCTTTTGTCTTCTGCAATTCCTTCTCCTTCCTTATCAACACCCCCCTTCAAAACCACTTTGCCCTCTTCCATCTTAGAGGGCATCCCATGCTTGCATTTCAACTTCTTCTTCAATCCTCCATTGGACTCTAATGGATTATGTTCTTTGTCTACCACACTTACTTCTCCTTCCTTATCATCACCCCCCTTAAAAACCTCACTGCTCTTTTGCACCTTCACAGGTCTCCCAAGCCTGGGTTTCAACCTCTGGTTCAATCGACCATCAGATTCCGATGGATTATGCGCATGTTTTTCCAACTTACATGGTCTACCAAGCTTAACTCTCAAGGCTACATTTCTGTCTTGCACTTTTGGGGTTCTCCCACGCTTAACTTTCAAGGCTTCACTGCTCACTTGCACTTTCCGTGGTCTCCCACGCTTATGTGTCAAAGCTCCGCTGCCCTCTTGCACTTTGCATGGTCTCCCACGCTTACGTTTCTTTCTGTTCCTCAACCCACCATCCAATGCTAATGAGCCATCGCCTTCCATTTCCACCTTGCAAGGTCTCACAGGGTCAGCTTTCAACTCCTTCGACCCACAGACATCACTCTCTCCCTTTTTTGCCAAAGGCGGTCTACCACGCTTTCTTTTTGGTTTCCCATCTTGATTATTTACCAATTCATCACACTTCCCCTTCTCTTCCTCAGCCAATTTCTTCTCACAACCATCATGATCACCCTTCTGATCCAAAACATCTTCTTCACTCCCCACCTTATTAGACCCGCCATTCACCACAACACTCGACCGCAGAACCCTGCGACAAACCGGGGGCAGTTTATCATCACACTCTTCTACTTCCTCCTTCACCTTCTCTCCCCCAAAATCACCATTGCCAATCTCCTCACCACTGTCCACTCTCTTCCGCTTCTTCGCACTTTCAGCTACTTCAACCTTTCCACTCCCACATTCATCATCACCACCACCACCACCACCACCACCTCCTTCTTCAAATCCCCCATTATCCAACTCGTCACTGTTCTTCTCAACCCGCAATCCCGGCGACTCTCTTTCAACCTCCGGACCACCCAAGACCAACTCAGCAACTTTTTCACCCCCGGAATCAGAACCTACAGAGTTTTCTTCACTTCCTTTCCTACTATTCACATTTAACTTCCCAGATCTCAAGCCCTCCCTCATCTCGCACAGAACCACGCAAAAACCCCAATCGTAAAACCCAGTTTCACTCCAAACCGACTTCACCAACCCAAACTAAGCACACACAAAATCGCATTCGCCATTCACTTTCCTCGGCTATCAAAACACCTCCAAAAAAGAAAAAAAAAAAAAAACACACAAATCACAAATCACAAATTAATACTCTGCGCTGAAAACGAAACGGAAAACAAAAACAGAAACACAGAAAAAACAAAAAACAGAAAACAAACAGTAAGAGAAAACCAAATCACATGAAAGGAATAGGAATGGAGCTCACAGAATGCAGAGAAGTCGGGAGAAAACCGTGATCCTGCAAAGATTTCACGAGAATCAGAAGCAAAATTCGAAATGGATTTTTGGGTTTGTAGAGAGAGAGAGAGAGGGAGAGAGAGAGAGAGAGGGGTTTTTCTTGCCGGTGAGTTTGTTTGTTTAAGAGAGCTTTTTTAACTTGCACATTTTTTTTCCTTTATATTTTTTGTGAGTCTGAGTCGTACAGAGAGAGGAGAGAGAGGGCAATGAGGTGGAGTATAAGGATGGGCGGGATCGTCAATTGGGCAGGTCTATAAAAGCTGCCTCCGATTTCCGATTTCCCTCCATAAATAAAAATATTTAATATAATATAAATAGTAAATACGGCTCTTTTCTTTTTTTTTTTTTTTTAGATTAAATTTTTTAGTGTCTTACTCGTTTTACATTACTAGCCGAGTTTGACCCGCACCAAGAAATGGGAGCCAAAGGCAAAGGCGAAATGCTTCATTGGCGAGACACATTCCCACGGCCCCCACGATCTCCAAACCCCAAAAACAATAAAACACTCGCCAATGAAAAATTCAAAAAATTTTCGGAATGGGGGGCCCAATGGGCATTTGGATTTTGAATTCACATAATAGAATCATCGGTAAAAAAAACCATATTAAAGTTCATGAAAGGAGTCCTTTTATGGGTGCCGTCATGGTCTCGGTATTGTCGTCGAAGTTTACGAGTTTGTTAAGCTATTGCTTTTTTTTTTTTTTTTTAATTTGAATAAATTACTTATTTAATTCTTAAATTTTTAATTTTAAACAACTTTAGTCCTTAAATTTTTTTTTCATAATTAGAATATTCCTAAACCTTTAAAATATTACTAAAATAGTTTTTCGTTTAATTTTTAGACAGAATTTATTAGTAATTTGATCAAAAAGCGGTACTAACTACTAATTCTGTTTCAAACTTAACTGAAATGATTATTATAATAATACTTTTAATAGTTTATTATCATTGTAGCTAAAAAAAAAGGAATGCCCATAAATTATTAAAATATTGCTACAATAATCATTTTTATTAATGTTTAAATGAAAATCATTAGTAATTTAATCAAAAAATGATGTTAACTAATAGATTTAGTCAAAAAATTAATGTAAATGACTATTCTAATAATATTTTAATAGTATACGGATGTTCCGGCTACTAAGAAAAATTCATGACCCAAAGTTACACAAAATTAAAAATTATGAGACAAACCTAACAATTTACGTAAAAATTTACAGTCTATTGTCATTTAGACAACTCTAACATTCAAAATTTTCAAATTCTAATGTAACATATGCAAATTATCATATTCCGAACACAATATCAGAAATTCTACTCCAGGTATCATAAATAAAATCCCTATATTAACAAAGTTGTTTCTTCTAATTAAGAATTAGTGCGCTTCATGTCTACGAATTACTAGGAATTTTGCAAGTTATAAGGAGTATCTCCAAAATGTGAGATCTTTGTTTGCTATTATTCTAACAGGATTTGATTTTGGAAAAAATATATATATAGACTAACAATAAATTTCGTACGATTCTAATCATAAGTAAAAATATGTTTTTACCAAAAAAAAAAAAAGTTCCATCATTTAAACATGGTAGGTAGTTGAATTTTACCATTGTTAGTTGTTACTTTGCAAGATTAGTTGAATTTTTCTCTCTCTTTTTTTTTTTTTTTTCACCGTTACAATAACGAGCTCCGTGGAATTATTTGCCAGGACACCTCTTCCTGTTGTGGTCCAGTAGATTCATTAGATGAAAAAAAAAAAAATTTAATCCTTTCACAAAGGCTAGCAAGTAGCAGTCACTAACCCACATTTTATTGTTCTAGTTCTAGACTTCCAAAGTTATTATTAGCACACACTGACTACATGAAATCGGCAGCATAATGCATCTTATTAATGCAAGAGTTCGCCGTTCGGAATGCGGGGCTGATTAATTGGCTACGGAAAGTCTACGAAACTTGTCCAGCCGCCGTCCCCACATTTTCGTCTAGATTTCTTATTAACAAAGAAAAATTAGATATATAGATACTTTTTTAACGCTTGATTAAAAATGACCACTTTTTTTTACCTTAAGATGGTCTGGTGATTATAAAATGTTAATTGATCCTATCAATTAGTCAGTGATTTATTAATAAAAATACATATTCATATCGACAGTCCAATTAACCATCATGATCATTTTTCTAATTTGATAAAACTTAAGACATTAAAGAAAAAAAAAAAACTTCAACAAAAGTTATCTATTTTACTTTTCGATTTTATATCCATTTTATTAATTGACATCATAATATTTTAAATATATATTAAAATATATTTTTCTAATTTCACAAATAATGGCGTGTCATATCAACAAAAAGTTGACACTAGACTAGACTCTCAGTGCATGTGTATGAGATGCCAATCTTGCTCTTATTCTAGTCACAACGATTGCCTGTCCAGTGTACAAATTATGGCCCAATTTTCAAATCAAAGATCCATATGCTTGAGAGCTTTAACCACGAATGAGAACATGAAATTGAAAACACGTACCAGAATCTTGAAAATGCATTATGAGAGATGGGATCATACTAATATCTAAAATGAGCCTCAAAACATCTTAGTTACGAATATAACTTTGTTTTTGCCCCAAGTTACAAACATCAAAGAAAACTTACGACCCTAAAGCTCATTTTTCCAAAAATTTGAAGGTATTTCGAACAAAATTTAAGATTAAAAAAAAAAACAGATTAAGCAAAGAAAATGGTGCCCGAAAAAAAGAAAAAGATTAAAAAAAAAAAAAAGATTGCTGCCATGGCATGGAGCCCATGCCTCAAAATATGCCAAAACTCTCACTTCTTCTTTGCAGCATCACTTGCCTTGGTCTGCGTAAGAAACAAAGGGGAAGAGATGGCCATTAAGAAAAAAAACAATAGTAAAACCACTGGAGACTATCGTTCCATAACTTAGCATATTTATAAAAAAAAATTTACTGGTTTTACCAGCATTCAACAAGAAACAAGGAGTGCACCAGCGTGGCACGTATAGTATAACAGCATTTTAATACAGCAAAAGGAAAATTGAAATGAGACATCATTACCTTCTTTACTCCGCGGATCTTCTTGGCTCTGTTCTTCCTTTCCTTCAGCTGCTTCCTCGACTTTTCGACCTTTGTATCCAGACCATTCTGCATGGTTCT
Organism: Ficus microcarpa; assembly: GCA_025413485.1. Taxonomy (NCBI): domain Eukaryota; kingdom Viridiplantae; phylum Streptophyta; class Magnoliopsida; order Rosales; family Moraceae; genus Ficus; species Ficus microcarpa. Next base: position 2,841,466 of record CM046384.1, on the reverse strand, counting down.
CACAGTGAGTTAAGTAAGGAGAAAAACATCCTTTCTTGCATCCGTTAAAAATAAGATTAAAAGCAGAATAATGCCTTAGAAAATAGTATAGCATTTGGCCGAGTGCCTACCAATAATGGCTTACTAAGTTTTACACGAGTCTCTAGTTTGATTAATATAAGTGGAGAATCGACCAAATGAAAGTTATGAAAATCGCATACGAAGAGAAAAAGAAACGATCAGCAGCATATCAGAGAAAAACAAAATGACACTCTATTCATCATAATCGTTGTAACGTCTCAAACTTAGATTTTAAACAATAGGATTAGTGGTTCATATCTCCAATCATCAAGGTTTAACCAGAACATCATACACAACATTTTGAACGAGTACAAAAATAGAAATTACAATGCACAAAGCCAATCTACAAATCACAAAAAGGAAGACAAAGAAAGTAAGACAGCATACCCTGATCAGCCTGTACTTCGGCTCATACTTTTTTGCATTTTCCACGGTATCATAAATCAACCCAAATCCGGTCGATTTCCCGCCTCCAAAATGGGTGCGGAACTTGAAGACAAAGATGGAATTTTGATCCTTCACCTCATACATCCTTGCCAGCTTCTCCTTCAACTCCGCCTTTATGATGAGGTAAAAAATAAAATCAGCGAAAAGGAAATAATTTTAGCTTCAACGAACGAAAGAAATCAATCACCTAATCAAATAACACTCCCATGAATAGAACGGATAAAGGAAAAACGCAATATGAACCGTAATCAGAATTAAGCAACTTGAATTGAGTCTGGAATATCAACAATACTTATCCTCTACAACCTACAAAATTACCCCAAAAAAAGCTACATTATTGAACAAAATCCCACACCAGTTTAAGATATCTAAATTACGATTCCCACTTAAATTTCAACAGGCAATATGTTAAAATCAAATTAGCAAAATAATTAACTAATTTTAAAGGGGAAAAAAAAAACAGATATCGAATCAAACCTTGGAAACATTAGGTCTTCCTGGATGGAGAACGTCGATGACCTGCATCGAAACGAGGAACACAGAACAGTTAAGTTTTTTTTTCCCCGATTTTACCGAATTTCAATTTCGTCAACTTTAGGCTCGAGATGATGAGAATAAATCGATAAAGCATTTTCTTTCTACTTTTTCCCGGAGAACAAACAGAACTTACAGTGGGAAACTTACAAATTGCTTCCTAGAAAGGAGACGGTTAGTCATAAATTTCCTCGTACGGATTGTCACAGCTTTGCTATCTGCCATGGCTCCCTCCCTCTATCTCTCTCTCTCTCGCTCTCTAGATTTCTGCTCCTCTCTCGCCCTTGGAGTTACGCGCACTGCTATCTGCGTTTACAGTGACTGTGAAGGAAGGAAAATCGGGAAGAGAAGGGTTTTAGGGTTGGTCAATTGGGCTGGATTACTGATGGCCCACATTTTACAGTAAGCCCAAAGTAACATTGACAGGCCCAATAGGGTTTAATTCTGTATTAGCAAATCTTTTTTTTTTTTTAAGGAATTTTGTATGAAGGAATCTTTTTTTTTTTTTTGTATTACTGAATCCCACATTTTTATTTTGTAGACAATTCTGTTCTCAAAATATAAATTCGAAAATACAGTTTCAGAATTTAATGAAAGCAATCACATAATAATTGCATGATGACTTTAAATTTTGGCAACAACATCATGCGTAAAATGTTAAGTATTGTGTGATTCGAGACATAATCTAACAATAATCCTAAACTTGATTTCTTGAAACCCTTAAATTATAATATTTTCTATATTGAAATTTATGAAATTTCAAGTTTTAA
>CM046384.1:2747959-2839555 GCA_025413485.1 Ficus microcarpa | reverse complement strand
GCTGCGACAAGTCTAAGGGTCCGTTTAATTGGTTAGTTTGAGTTAAAATATTTTAGTTGTAATAGTAAATTTTTTTGAATTTTTAGAAAAGACAAAAAACATTTTGGGAAAAAGACAAAAATTTTTTAAGAAAAAGATAAAAAAAAGTACAGTTTGAGTTGAAATAAGATGATGAGGCAAACAAAGCCTAAATAATAATAGAAGCTCGACAAATATCATATATATATATATATATATATGTAGAGAGATGTATTAGAAACCAAACTGTGGTTTTCCGTGCGGTTTCTGGGTTTCAACCGTCGCTAGTTTTATATATGTATGGAGATATATATCTCTCCAAAATAAACGTATATAATAAGTAATGGAATCTCCTCGACAGAACCTATTCTGAAAATCTCAAATTGCCCTATAAATAAAACGTCCTAATAAGTCGACAGAAACAAACAAATTATTGACTGACAATTTACCAATCAAAGCGACGTGGTGGATTTTAGACTCATTTAGTTCTTTTCTTATAATTACGAGACGTTTCTCAACATACATGATCATCAAGCTAGGGGCAAAATAGGGATATCAAGATTTATATATTAATATTTATTTGTTGGATGAAACGGGTTTTGTCTCTATTAGGTCAAGTTGCAAAATGGTCTCATTATGGTTATAGCGACTCCACGAATGCGAGGGACAGTGTTGTGTGGTTCGTACTTACAAGTGTACCAGCTAGCTGCAGGTTAAATGATCCCTCCCAAATAAATATCAAATAAATATCTCACATTTTTCATTTCACTGACCCAACAAACTTCAATTCCCCTAAACTGTTAAAAAAAATTAATAATAATAAAAAAAGTTTCTTAAATCACGTTTTTACCGTGGCGTTATATCGATCTGTCTTTGATAATGACAGATTTTAGAATTGTTGGACGGTTGTGATCATTACTTTCTGGCATGAGGATAATATGACAATATTCGTACGTAGGTTGATATGTATATGTTTGATACTTTCTTTGTATAGTAAATACACGAAGCAGTGATATTAGCTAAAGAAAACCGATTAACCCGACTGTGTGACGAACTGACGATGGATTTGTAATGATAGAAGTTAAATTGATTTTATTCTTTCCGTTTTATTAACGGATTTCTGAAAGGAGGATTGTTATCAATAAATATATATTTTTTCAAGATAACATAATCAAAGGAAATCAAGAATTAAAAATGTGCACTAAGGATAATATATGTTAGATCCGTTTTTATAAATTATTGAATGCAATTAAATTGTCAATGAAATTAAATTATCGAAAGTGTAATAAAATAAAGAACACAAGTAATTTTTACCAAATTCGGTCACATCTACTCTTCGGGACCACGTCCAGCTATTAAACACTCCACTAATCTCAAAATGATTACAAGTACACTTGAACTTAAACAACTTAAAGAATCCATTTTCCTATTGCCGCCGGTCGTCTTGAACTTATAAGCCGGATGTGTTTGGCGAGCACCACTCGTTTTGACGTTGAACTCCCTTAAACTAAAAATGCCTTCTCTCGAAAGCTTTAATTTCCTCTCCCGAAGAATGATAATGCCTCCTCCCCGAAAACTCCAAATTCTTCTCCCAAAAAACAAAAATCACATCAAAAGACTAACTCTCAAAATATTCTGTAAAACTTTCTCTATGCTTGTGCTCCACAATCTGTTTTTGAGACTATAAATAAGCAGTCACATAAACTTCACAAAATCTTGAATTAAAAAAATAATTTAAATTTCAAAGTATTTTCTGATCTATTGCAACATTTTCAGAAATACTTTGAAATTCAAATATGAAAATTTCATTCATAATCCGAATTTACTTTTTTTTATAATAGCTGCTCATAAATCATGAAAAACCTTTAAGAAACTCTAGAAATAAAATCTTCCAACTTTCCAGATTTCAAATGCAAGATTATTTTCTTGTTGGGAAGTTTGAATTTCTAATTTAAATAGGAAAAGGAAACTTATTAAAATTAAAAATCTCTTTTTAAATGAAATCCCAAAATAATCTCCAATTCAACGCACGCAATCATATTTGATTTTTATCAAAATAGAAACTATCAATTTATAGATTATGTAGACCAAATCAAATATATTTTATCCGTCAGCTTTGAAAACAAATAACTTACCTAACTTTCAAAATATATCTAACTATATCTTCAAAATAAATAAGTTACCAAACTTCTTAAAACTAACTAATAAAATATTATTTTTAGTTTTTTTAACAAAGCTGTCGTAAATATAATGTAACGTACGGAAAACCTAACAAAATATATAACTGTGATTGCTTGGCCGAAGAGTTAATATTGCATGCAGGAAGAATAGGACAAAAATAATGACAGAAATGAGAGCAAATCAGAGATAAAGAGCCACCAGACAAGATCTTATCATGAATCTGTTTGATATAACACAAGAAGAGAGAGAGAGTTAGGAGGACAGATCTAGAGAGAGAGAGAGAGAGAGAGAAGCACACGTGTGCACGAGATCTGGAGACATGGTGAAATGGGTGTGATGTGAATTGGTCCCTTGGGTGGTACTGATCTTCTTCTTGATATTTTCTCCATAATTTTAAGCTAATTATTTATTCTTGGATTATATAGACTTGCCCTATATATATACATAGTCAATGTAGGTTTTGACTCAATAGTCAAATTATGGTGACTTGGATTCAATACTAGCATTATTATCATTATAGGCTATCTCTTAAAAAGACTAATGCATTATAAATAATTTTGTTTTCCTTTTTCTTTTGAATTATCAGGTGACATTTTAATCAACCGTTCAATAACGATATAACCACTATCAGATTGATTTTTTTTATTTTATTTGTTTATTCTCCACATTTATATTAGCCGATTTGTATATGAAAAAGAGCAAAGAAATTAATGATACCGTCCAGAAAACCCTGCAGCTATCCACAGTCGACTCAGCAAAGGAAAAAAGCTATACGTACCACTTCTGAAGTACGGCCTGGTGTCCAAGCCTTGGCAGCTGAGAATTCTGTGGATAATTGATTGCTATTATATGACAAATATATTAAGAGTAACATATTATATGTGCATACTAGAGTGTATATAAATAAATAATCATTTACCCAAAATACCACGATGTCGGATCTGTCCGATAAATTTATAACAAATTATTAAATTAACTATAAATGTATATAAAATATTACGTTATCTATTGTGTAACACTCAAATCATTAATGTAAAATATTTTTGTTCATAAAAAATGTTATACTCTTAGCTATAACATTGATACGTAAAATAATATGTTCGTTTTGTTACATTATATATATATATATATTATACGAAGTTCTATTGGAATCAATACATATTACACGATCTCATAATATATATAACACATATTACACGATCTCGTAATATATGAATATATATATATATATATTATCACAAACAGCAAAAGGTCGAACTAAATTAGTTTGGATCAATTACCACGGTCTTCACATATATTTTTTCAACTCATATATTATTGGCAGCTATAATATTATTATGATAAATATTTGTACTTTATTCGAGGACCATATCTTCATGAATAATGCTGTCTTTCTGTTTGCGTGGATAAATAATTACTTCTACATGTTTCTGAAATATATCCATATCTATATTTAAATAGATTAAGAAAGATTGGAAGAAAATCAATGATATGGTTGTGGAAATAAATAGTTTGGGTTTCATGTTCTGAAGTTTGGTTCATGAGGTTACCAAATTAATTTAGTAGTTGAAATTGGAAACTTTAATGTCATCCCCCTCTTATATATATATATATATATATGTATATGTATATGTATCACAAATTAAGTTCTACTAGTCCAGACTCTTTTTGTTAAGTCAAATAAATGGCCTCTACCCCAAGAAATTAAGATGCTAAACATAAATTTTGCATTAACCCTGTCATAAACAACTTTTAATCACTGTTTAACAAAAGATAAAAGTTGAATTTTAAACCCAAAAAAAATGAAGGGTTTATACAATAGGTTGTCAATAATGTCTGTGAAGCTTTGGGATTGGGTTCTATAAGTGTTGAAATTCCTCTAGAATAAAATCTCAAATCTTCTTATTAAAATTCTTCTATCTGTACCATTTTTTTTTTTTAATAGAAATCCTAATAGAGGAGGTGAGGCAAAGTGAGAGGGGATGTAATTTTTAAGAGACACAAATAAGAATATTAATAATTAAGAAAAAGGGATTTTTTTTTAAGCAATATTGTCCCCATACTTCTTAAGGGGTGTTTGGTTCCCCAATTTAAACTTAAATTTTTCAACTTAATTTTTATCTTTTTCTAAAAAAATTTTTTGTCTTTTCTGAAAAAGTCAACAAAAATTACTATTGAAACTTAAAAATCTTAACTCAAACTCAAACACCAAACACCCCCTTAGTCTTTGGCAATTTTAACCGCCCCCCCCCCCCGCCCCACCCCACCAAAAAGAAAATAAAAAATAAAAAAAATTCGGGAGAATTAATTGTCAAAATTAATTCCCACATACAGAAAAATAAAACCCTATTATTTTAAACAAAAAAAGAAAAATAACAAATTTACCCACATACAAGGAAAGAAAGAAACGCTGTTTGTAATTGTAACCATAATAAATAGCTGTTTGATATTCATTTATGTCCCACCTATGCAAAGATACGACTAATAAAATCTAAGGAACTAACAATATTAAATTTGTGCCACCTAACAATAGGTGAATCTATACAATGCAATTGTTCTTTTTTCACCTATATTTGGAGGAGGGAAAAAAAAAAAAAAAAAATTTGTCGTACGTACCTCTCGACAGCATATTTAGCAGCAATGACTTAAAGGCGAACAATTATAAATATGCAGCAGTTACCCACAAGTAAAAGAAAGGGGTGAAGTCAGAAAAAATAAATAGTTACTCATATTTATTACCTGCGCTTGGCCTCTTTAAATCCTTCAGACATTATATCCCGTGCAATTCGTATAAAGTTACTAATTAAGAGGCCTTAATGATCCTACCAACCACAAGGGTTTTTTTGACAAGAAGAAAAGGGAACGGTGATAACCTTAAATTTACATACAAGCGTGGATAATAATCACTTACCAATTTAATTAATTAGTACCATAAATTATACGGATTTTGATCTTTTGTTTAATTTTAGTCTTTAATAATATCTAATCAATCTACGTATTAGAACAAATCATTTTAAAAACTATGTTTTGAAACTGATTTTTTTCTATACTTTAATATTTAACTTTATTTATGGATATTTTGTAATATGATTAATTAGATATTATTTAAAACACGTAAATTGAAATAGGTGATCTCAATCTTAAATTATATCTGTACCGAACAACACTTTTTCTATTGCATATACTCACTGGCACCAAATTAATTTATCAGAAAGCGGCTTAAAGTAGGCAGTACTGGCACCAGAACAAATTATGCAGTACCCTCACTGCTATATATGTACGTAATATATAGAAACATAATAGAATTTACTGACCTTTTTTTAATTCATTTCAGTTTTCATACATATAATATATTGTTATTCAAAAGGCTTGCGGAGAACGAGATGTCTCCTTTTATCCATGTCTGTTATATATATATATATATATATATATATGTATGTATTTATGTATAGTGGTAAGAATTGTCGTATCTAAATTTGTCAAAAAAAAAAAAAAAAGTAGTCATATATATACTATAACATAATAAATAACATTAATCACCAAAAAGAATTAATAATTATCATCATTTTGATAACCATATTAATAACATAGAATTAATCTCCTTTATCATTTCCTCGAGTAACTTATACAAGAATTGAAGCAAAAATTATAGATGACCTGCAACCGCCAATCTCCAAACTTCGTACAAAAATCAGTGATGATTAATCCTCGATGATCTCAGGTTTCTGAAGTCATTTAGCTAGTTAGTACTTTATCCGTAGTTTTATATCTTTTTTTTTTTTTTTCCTCTAGAAATATGTACGATTGCTCTAGTTAGTTTAACTTCTTCTTGCACGAAACTAACTTCTTCTTCTTCTTCTTCTTTTTTTTTTTAATAATGCTTGTTGTCGGTTTGAACTTGATTATTTAAATTTGCCGTGTTTAATTATGAACGATATCTTGCCTTTAAACACTAGCAATAATAAGAAATGATAAGGCTAATTAAAGTAATATACATGGTTGGATAGTGTAAAGAAGCTTACTTAACCCGCGCAATTAGTTTTGATTTTCAGTGCTCAATTTTTGAAGTTTTTTGCACGCATGTGAATATATTAGTCTTTAATCTTTATAAAGGTGTTTTGGCATCTTGCAATTGCCATAAAAACTTAATTAGAGTTATCAATATATATATATATATGTATGTATGTATGTATGTATATGATATAGCTTCTTAGAGAATAAAGAGGACAAAGCATTGATAGCGGCTGTTAATGATTAAAGATTAAAGGGGGCCGCAATGCTTGGTTTAGTGGAAACAAGAATGATATTCTTTAATAGAGCAACTTTTTTGGACAAATTTTTAAAGGGTATTAGCTTGGGTCCTAGTCAATTTGGTTCTTAAGTGGCTCATCATATTTATGTCACTTGAATCTTACTCTTTAATTTTTCTTCTTTTCTTTTTCTTTCCTTTTATTTTTTATTTTTTATTTTTTATTTTTTATTTTTTATTTTTTTGTACCAATGGAATTTTGGGTCCTAATCAAATGGGCTCCAAGATTACGTGGTCATTATCACATTGTGAATACGATAGCTAACCAAACCAATCAACACTTGTCACATTCACTACTACTCTATTTATTTCTTTGCTACAAATTTTATTTATTAGTTTCCTCTAAATCTTCTAGTTAGGCCATTAATGAAGCTGAATTAAATGGCTAAACCAACCACTAGAAGACAAACTCTTTTTCTCTTATGTGATGTGGAGGGCCTCAATCAATTTGAACATGAATTAGCCAACCACCCGCATAATTAAAATTTCCACCTGCTATCTCTCTCTCTCTCTCTCTCTCTCTCTCTCTCTCTCACAAATAATTTTAATTGTTCCATGCCTATTATTCTAATTTAATGGAACTATATTATAACATAATATTAAGGGCCTATAGAATATGCTTTATTAAAAGTGAAACAAGCACCTTAAAATAAGCATTGACAAGAAGCCATCAACTGGGGGAAAGGTAGCTTAAACATAATTAACAAAAAGTGATCCTACCCGGAACAACCCTTAAAATTAATCGTTGCCAAGAAAAAGTGAAAAGGTCAAAAAAAAAAAAAAGTAAATATAAATAGAAGCATGCGAAAGTTTTGGAACCTATCTCCAAGGCAGACGATAGCTTTAAGCACTTTGGAGTAGGGTTATTTCACGTTCTTATGTTTCTCTTGTGAGAAATCAGATTGTTAATTCTTTTTGTGGAGGACTCTGATTTCTATGGTTTATATAATTAGGATATGAAAAAGTCACTATATCAATAGGAAATATATAATTTATAGTAACTGTTATATTTATATCAAGTTTTATTAATTCTACACATTATTTGTTTATTTATTTATTTTGATATGAATTAAATCAGATTTAGCATTTAAAATTGTACAATGCTACATAGATACCTACTGTAGAAAGCTGCCTGCACTATATCTTAAACCGAGATATGGGCAAAATCTGACTCTTGCGCTTTGTTTATATACATGGAATTGACTAAAACAAATTAGAAAATTAGCTATGTGTATCAAATTTAAAGCTGACATCTTTTGTTTAGTCTATGTGTATTAGAATTTATTCCATGGTTTGGTGCATACATTTATTGGAATGTGGTCACCCTCAACGCTTTGCCCGACTTTCAAAACATTATTACCATTTACATATTTAAACCAAGATATTAATTTTAAAAAGATCCCATGATAAAATGAAAAAATTATATATAAATTATGGTTCATATAGTACAAGAACTTTGAGCCACGTATTGTGATTTTTTCCAATTTTTTGGGTACACAAAAACCAGGACTACTAGGACCTTTCTTGTGAGTAGTACTAACTAGTTAATTTATTTAATAAAAAAAAAAAGAAAAAAAAAAGAGGAAGATTTGGGATTTTAATTTGAACGTGGCAACGTGGGCGGACCTGAGGTTTGACCCACTTCCCAATTTTGTCGGGCTCAGGTGGCATGAGAAAGAAGCCGCAGCTTGATGGAGAATTAAAGGAAATAACTATCACAGCCAGTCACCATAGCCAATTTGAAGCCGCCAAGCATTGTTATGATACTAATTACTTTTTTCCTTGGATTTGGAGAGGGTGGGATTCAGATATTTTATTTTATCACGTAAATTATTGTTAAATTATATCTATAATCACAATAAGTATTATTAATATTTATTTTAAAGGCTCTTCTCCTAAGATCTTCTGCGTGATATAAAAAATGTACATGGACTTTAATTATGAACTTCCTTCTAATATATATAACATGTATACGTAAAAAAATGTAATATAGCATTTACTTAATATAATATTGAATATAAATGCCATGTTATATATTATGTTAGAAAGATGATCAAATATATTATTATTGTTTCAAACAAAACAAATCATATTAATATTTTACCGTTTAATCCCAAATGTTAGTTTTTCATTGAATTTATTTTACATCTTATATGATTTTAACATGAGGTAATGTTGAAACATGCAATATAAGAATATCTCTCATTATACACACACATACATGTATTTTTTTTCTCTTCTCTTCTAGCTCTCAGTTTCTTTCTTTTTTTTTTTTTTTTGGGAGTTGTAGCTCTTAGTTTCTACCCCTTAATAATTCATGCTGCGTGCATTTTCGTTTTTCTCTCTACAAATTATTATAGCACGTTGTAAATTATTATAGCTCTTATATGTATATATATTTATATATGTATGTATTTTTTGTACATGTACTTCAAAATGTCATGATATCTAGTACAGAAGTTTCTACATATTATATACACGTATGCGTCGATCGGAATCAGCAGCCTCTCTGTCTCAAATGACACAATTAACATTGTGGTGGACACTTCTCGAATCCAATGCGCATTGAAAATAAATGATTCGAAAAATATCAATCAACTCCCTGCAGCAAAAAATTCCCTGAACCCTGTAAAATTATTTTTTGGCTGCTTCACTAGGACCAAACTTTCTGAGAGACGGAGCAAACGAAGAGATTCCACATTTCCCACTTTTATTTTACCGCATAAGTTACATTTTTTTGTTGCTCATGCACTTTATTTTTTTAATAATCGAAATTGACTAGTTAATTTGGGATACGAGAAAAATACATTTTGAAACTATATTGTTTATAAAGTAATTACTGAATTCGATCGCCAATGATAAATCCACATCTAAGTTACAAGTATGGAGTTCATGTTATTGCGAAAATAGTATTAACAATAACTACATACACACGACTTTGTTAGAACTACAAAGGAAACTAATGTAAATAACTACTTACAATTCCATATATTTTCAGTGACAAAGCCAAGTTATTTTGATCGGTAACACGTGCTCTATTCAACTTTAAAATTCACGACTTTTGTTTTTAAAATTTCGCAAAAATTTTAATTGTTATTATAATATTAAAAAATTATAACTGTATCATCATCTTTAAACTAAAATATACTTTTGTATCTTTATTTTACAATAATAATTAAAATATACTATCATATTATTAAAATATACTATAATACTATCATTCGATAAATATATAATTAATTTTTCTATAGTAATTTTATGGAAAATAAATTATTGTTTCTGTCACTCATTCAGCCTTAAGAATAGTTTTTTTTGCTAGGAATAAAGGAAAATAAGGTGGAGCCCGTCTCGCTCCCATGGCCTTTTTTTTTTTTAGTAGTTTCGAGGACCAACGAGGAGTGGCCAAGACCTTACGTAATCTTATCAAACTTTCCACCTAGGGTCACTCCCACTTGCCACCTAATTGAGTGCTTCAATAGCCAAAGTTAGAGCGTAGTACTTGATAGAGATTATGGGATTCGAACCTTAATGTAAAGAATGAGTCCAACCACTACACCACGACTTCGGTGGTTCTGCTTTAATAACAGTTGGAGCCTCCTCATCCCCTTTTATTATTACATGTTCTATCTTTGAGTGAAAATAATTAAGTTCCCGCAAAAGTCCACAGCTCAAATTAGATGAGGTCGGCCAAAAACCCATTTGGCACGAAGTTTACCAGAAGAGCCAATTACGATTACTGCCACACTGTGGAAGCTTCATTGAATTCTATTTTTCCTATGTGGTACCTGCAGGGAGTCCACATCAACCAGGTTGGCCATAGCAAATTTGATAACAACAAGCTTTTTTTAAGAGCCGAATCTTGTCTTACTAAATGTCACCGTAGCTAATGGCGGTGACCAAGTATCTTCTACCTAACTAATTAATAAAGTATCTTATTACGATCTCCAACAAGTAAGGGAAAATTATGGGCAATAACTAGCAAATTTTTTGGCCATTTAGTGCTAGTTTAAGCACAAACTAGTGGTTATGGCCATTCACAACATTAGTGGAGGAGTACGGCAAATGTGCTTACAGGCTACCGGCTTTTTCCTCTCCACCAAACCTACCAACCAAGAAAATTAAAATTAAAAAAAAAAAAAAAAAAGTAGAGGAAGAAAATTCAGAGGAGTACATATACCATAAATGAGGACCAGAAAGTTACTTTTTACTATTTGGGTTTGGGAGAATAATTAAGGTGAATTTTATCCCAAGGATTTGGGTCGTGTCTTGCAAAAGAGTACTCGTTATGGTACAATATCTCTTTTTCTCACCTAATAACAGGATTTGATTCCTTTTTTCCTTATCCACGTTACCGCTTTTATTCACTGTTAGGAGATTTGCAAAAAGGAATTGCAGTGTTTACCCCATTTTACGTCTCATATTTTCACTTTCCGTTGCAAAAGTAGTTTTACCAATTTGGATGTTGGTGACCTTAGCTGTAATTACTTAATATCTGTTTAAAGATATGTTCATATCTCACTTTCAGATTTCTGTTACACAGGTTGAAACTGAAGATTATTGTCACATATGTAAACTTTCATCAACAAACCAAAAATCTGTATCATAAATACTGTGTAAATAAAAAATGCGTGTGAAAGCTACGACATATTACCAAGATTAGGACTCTGATTAAGAAAACAATTCTTGAAAACTTGAAAGGTCGTTATCGGTAAAAAGTAACCTTTTGTATTAATTATGGGCCTTCCCTTGTGTCGAGTTTTTAATACACTTTTACACAAAGTAAAGTGATAATCGGTTTCATTCCGTCTCCCACATAACATGAAAAAAAGTGATTACTAATGTAATCTAACGATAATTATACATCTAATTTCATTATATAATGCATAACCCAAGTTCAAAAAATTAAACAGAATATGTAAAGAAGGTAACTGAAGAAGCTATTATTATAGGAACTATTTAATTAATTTAAAAGAAAGATTACAAATATAAAAAGTGAACCTGAGTTGGGTTACATTACAGTCTTAACGGAGTTAAAAGGACACAAAAAAAAAAAAAAGAAAAATAAATACATAAAAAGGAGAGGCCGGGGTAAGATCCAGGTTGGAGAAAAAAAATCTAACGGCCGTTAGCGAGAGGAGTAACGGCAGATATCTTGCAGGGGCTGGGTGGCAGACTGGTCTTCCCTGAAGCCACAAGGCGTTCCACAAAACTCTCGATTCTCTGGCCGTTAGTCTCCGTCAGTAACCGCTTCCCACCAAACGGTAACGACTCCACCCCTCTCTCTTTCAACACTTCCACTTCCTCTTCCTTCCTCCTCGGGCCCACCACTAACCCTTCTGCCCCAAATCCATTCGCCTGCACGTTTCGAAACGCCGTTAGGAACAACAAAAAGAAAATAAAAAAAATTTTCTTTTTCTCGCGTTTTCTATGCAGCCAAACAGATGACAAGACTGCCTGGGACGAAGCAAAGCGTAAGAAAAGCAATTAATGCACACCTGAATTCTGACGTAGTCCGTACGGTTCCAACAGAAGGCGTTCCCCAACATCTGGTCAATGGTCTCGGAAACTCCATCGAGGACAATGTCCACAATCGCCGACGTGGAGCAACAGCCGTCGCGGCGACAGTTGTTCTTTTGCCTTCCGATCGTCAGCGGGCCGTTCCCTAAAGACAGGACCAGAAGATCCTCCACGCCGTTGACCGACGGGAAATCTCGTTTGTTGTGGAGCGCATGCGTCACCGCCGCGGCCGTCGGGTTGTTCATCACGAGTCCGCCGTCGACGGCGGAGCAGGAAGTCTTCCCGTCCACGGAGCTCAGGTTGAACGGCTTGAAGAGGCTCGGAGTCGCTGACGTGGCGCGGCAGACCTTCCAGAGCTCGAAGTCGAAGCTCGGCGACTCGGACGCGTCGGCGCGGGAGAAGACGAACGGCGCCGAGCTCTTCAAGTCGAAGCAGGGAACGAGGAGAGGCTTGACCGTGTCTTTGAGAGTCAACACCTTCCCGTCCTGATCTCTCCTGAACAACTCCTTCAGCCCATTCTCCATGCTCGCGCCAGAGAATCTCCTCCGACGGGCGAACACTCCGGCTAGCTTGACCTTGAACAGCTCCGAGTTCTTCTCCGCAATGGCGTTCATCGCCTCCCTGGCGGTGAACAGAGGACCGCCGGAGCCGTCATCGGCCGTGATCATGGCGGCGAGGATGGCTCCAATCCCTGTTCCAGCAACCAGGTCAAAGAAATCAGCTATTTGAGCATGAGGATCGCCGGTTTTGAGACGGATCTGGTCCTCAAGGTGGATCAGCGCCGCTCCGGCGACAATGCCGGTGGTTCCACCACCGTCGATGCTGAGAATCCGAATCTTCTTGGTGGCTTCGCAGTGCGAGAGCCATTTCTGCTCCAGCTTCGTGAAGATCTCTAAGGTCACCTTACTCAGCTCCATTTCTATCTCTCTCCTCTCCTCTACTTTTACCGATACGTATATTTATATCTATACGTTAGTGTGAGACGATTTTTTCTTTTTTTTTTCCCTCTCAAGAGAATCTGAGCTTTTTCGAGTTCTTTTGAGATGGAAATTTAACGTGAAGAAGTAAAAGAGAAGAGCTAGAGTTCACGCTTTGTTGCTGAGAAGCATTAAATAGAAGAAATAGTGTTATAATGGCTAAAAACCACTTTTTTTTTTTTCCTCACAGATTTTCTCTCTTTACAACTTCTCTCTTTCTCAAGACTCAGAGGGGGGCTCTTTCTGTGTCTGTCTGTCTGTGTGTTTGCTCTTCTGAGTAGTTGAGAGTTAAAAAACACAACAGTGAGAGAGCGAGTTTGCGCTTGCACTTGCACTAGATGTGCTCTTATTATATGCTCGTGCCCCGCTTCTTTTATATATATATATATATATATATATATATTTTGTATTTCTCTTTTTTGGTTTGACATTGTTTTTTTTTTTTTTTCAGAGAACAAAAAAAGATTATCTGTTTAAATCACGGTTTTATTTTTACATTTTTGGACTGTCCTTGCACGTGCAACTGCGCGTGTTGTTATCGGGTTACGCGACGCGCGAACCTCGGCTTTTCAGCCGGCTCGGCTCGCGCTTGTTTTCCTCATGGTATTTTACTATTATAAAATTAAGTTGTTCATAATTAATTAATCAGATAATTATTTAGATACTAATTGTGAAAGGAGACGGGAAAGTAACAGGTGAAACACCATGGAACTCTACTTACCCACCACTGGGAACCAATTATCTTGTGGGTATTTTTATTAGCACTGTCATTAAAAGAAGAGACGACATCGTAAATACCATATCACGTCTAGATAACCGTCTCCCATATTTATTATTTAGATTAGTTTCTGAAAGCTCCTACTCTAATTGTTTACCGTAAGATTCACTTTTTTTTTTCTTTCTTTCATTTTCATAAAATTCTTAACTTTATTATTTCAAGTCACAATGAGATTTTTTTTTCCTTTTTTACTAAGTGCTCGGTGAATAAAACAATATCCGTATTACCCATTAAAATCTGAATATATTTCATGTTTTACATTATATAAATATCATAGTTTATTTTTAATTCACGTTTCAATCAAGTACGGATTTTCAAACATCAACTCATTTTCAATTAAAAAAAGCTCTAAAAATCCAACTCTAACTTATTATCCAGACGGACCACATAACTTTTTTTTTTCTTTTCCTTCATTTTTTGATGAATATATATGTAAATATATGGAAAAAGAACTATGATATGATCTGTGCTCCAAGACAAAGGGAAAGACGTTAGAGTTCATTTCACGATGTCTTTGTAGAGGGAGGCCAAATTCAGAACACTTATATTGGACAATGCACAACAATTAGAGTTTTTGGTCATTTATCTTTTTCAATTTACGTCTAAGACAAGAGGCTTGAAGCCAAATGTGCAAACCAATGCCTTTCATTCTTCAGGCTATTTTCCCTTCTCAGTTTCTAACTTTTCTCCGTATTTATAATTCTCAAGCCTCACACAGTTAATTTGTTCTTCATCTTCTTCTTGATGGAAATATAGCTCGATATATGGTCCATTTTGGCGATAAATCTAATTTGTGAGGAAAAATTAAAGGGCATTAATAGTTGACGGCAATAATGGGAAACAGATTATCATGGTGATTAAAAAAAGGGATAGGAAGATAATCAGCCTTGCGATGTGGTTAGTCTAGAATTAACCTTGTGCAAAAACGACAATTAATAGGTATCACATCAAAATTTTGAACGACAGCTAGTTGGAAGGGATGGGCTACGTGTATCAAAAATCAATGTCAAGGAAGATACTCCATAATTGTCCTGTCTCATAAGATAATTGTACATGTCAAAACCTGGACAGGAAAACTAGCTCTTACTTTCTAGAGGCTAGCACATATATATATATTTTTTTACTTTTCTTTTCTGGATTTTGGTTTTGGCTGTTTGAGAACCAAAAGTATAGAATTCTCAAACCACCTCTAATGAAATAACTGTCAATTGTGTAGACCTTTCAGGTTCACAACTTTAACATATATGTATATTCAATTTATTATCTTCTCTTCTTGATATATCAGCATATATAGTTACTTCTCTTGGATACAGTCATTTACTAATGCCGGGCTTATCCACGTCTCCCGTTTTAGATCTCAGAACTGCTGAACTGAAAGAGAATATACATAAATATATATATATATATCTAACAATTAAGATATGACAGATAATTACGCATAGTTTGTTAACATTTCATTTTCTTGTTGTTTATTTTAGTAGTTTTTCCATTTTGGCTCTTATCCTTGAAACGGCTGTTGGGAGTTGCCATGATATGACTTTAAAGTTGAGTAGAATCTTTTATATTTGCAGTTCACCAATTAAATTTTCATGTCTTATCGCAAGGTATATAAACGACGAGTGTCATGATCAAAAAATGATTAATTATATTACTGCTGGATTTGATATGATATGCTTAAGGAAACCTATATAAATTACTTACACACACACATATATAGGTGATGCAATTCATGTCAAAATCCGAAAGAAGTGATGTGATTTTCTGTCATTATAGTGCGATTTTATGAGTAATAATATCAGGGAAAATCAATTAATTAACAGCTGATCTAAAGTTCCCCCAATGATGATTTAGCGGTTAACACCCATACCTAGCTGTTTGGGTCATGATCGTTAGGGCCCATGTGATTCCAACAAGATGCGAAGTTAATGTCGGTTACTTGGGCCTTTTGGCCCAATATCATGCAGAAAAACTCGTCCCCTTTGGGGGACCTAAGGTCAATGGGGTCACTACTGCATATTGCATGGCAGACAGATGAATGTTTACATCCGAGACTAAAGATCGTAACATTGTTTAAATTCTAAAATATCAAGAATTTAAATAATTTTACTACAGACTATGGAACATTAACACTAATAACATTTTGTATTGAATTATGTGTTAGGTCTATCTATAGTGGTTTTTCATTATTTTTAATTTTAATTAACTTATATGAATAAATACAAATAAAACACATTTTAATGCAAATTAATACTGTATATAGACCGAAATGAAAACCGTATCATAAAAGGCAAAAAAAAAAAACTATTTATAGAAACTACTTTACCAGTGTTAAATTAGTTTACGGGCTTTAACAATTCTATGTGCCACTTTGATTTTGTAGAAGAAAACGGGGTTTTTAACAGTATTGCCTATCGAATTTGTAGATATTGAAAACTTAACGATCATACTTTTAATTTTGAAAATTTGTTTCAATTTTCTAAATTGTTAGATCGTGTTATATTTTACTTTGTTTCTAAGTACATCTCGTTTGAGGATAAAAATTTTCTAGTTTATGCATACATCTCATTAGATATTCTTTATTAACTGAATTTAGAGTGAGTGCAAATTAGATATTCTTTATTAACTGAATTTAGAGTGAGTGCAAATTCTATGAACAACGATAGTATGCGATCAATAGCTACATAAACACATATTTACATTTTGTCTACTGTGATTTTACCAGTTTGTATTGGGGACCACGTTATGAGATAAAAATTTATGCATACATCTCATTTTTCAGATCCAATTCAAACGCTAATGCAAACATTCGAAATTAAAATCCTTAATTTAATGAAAAATAAGTTAAATGAAGCATATATTATAACAAATTAGAAAATTTGTGTGAAGTGAAGAATTGACAAGTTTATTAAGGGAGAACAATTCGAAAAACCTAAAAAAATAAAAAAAAACATTAAATGCCACATATATGAAAACTTTGCATGGAATAGCAAACGCAATAAACTTAATAACTTATTTTTATGAATGGGCTATAAAGCAACAAAAGTTACAAATATAGCCAATTACCCAAGATTCAAAGTTCCTACTTAAATTCAACCTTTTTATGTTCCACGACATAAAAAATCATAACCAGAAAAACATAGTAAAACCTAAAAGTTCCTTTCAAAAGGAAAAAAAAAAAAAAAAAAAAAACCCTAGAAAGCAAAGTATCCAAGAATGGCCATGGCCACGACAAGCTGAACATTGGACAGGAGGGATGAAGCAGCACTTGGTGAAGAAGCAGGCGCCAAAGTCGGAGATGACGCCGGAACAGAAGGCGTTGGAGAACTTGATTTGGCCTGTGGAGCGACTCTGATGTCAACCTTCTGGCCCGCCTCGCAGTGGCCGGGGATGCCGGAGATAAAAAACAAGTGACTATGAGGGCTTCCGATGGTTATATTGTCATTTCCGGAGTCCGCGACACGGATCGGATTAGTGACATTGCATTTTTGGAAATTCTTGTGATTCACCCTCAACACATTGTCCTCTCTAGCGCTGTATTTGAACACTGCAACAGTATTTTCGCTTTGTTAAAAAAAAAAAAAAATCATACAACATTAAGTTGTAGATCATGGCATTAACAATATGAGAAAAGGGCTAATTTTGAAGTATTCAATAACGAAAAAGAAAAAGAGAAAAAGAAAAAAAAAATCCTTGAAGGTAAAAAATCTATGAGAGAAAATACCCTCACCTATACTGGTGGTGTTTTATTTTTATTCATTTCAAATTTTTCCAAAATTTTGTATCTAAACAATTGAAGAAACAATGTTAACAATAATGTGTTCCTAGCAAAATTTTTAGCAATAATTTCCAAGGACTAAACACGTATTTCTGTAATAAAAATGTCCCCACTTAAACAGATCTACAAATTTTTTTTTTGGGTAAATCGAATGTGTATAGTACACACATATATATATATATATTGACTACCCGTAATTACGTGCGTGACATTAAAGATAAAATGTTAGATATTCAAAACCAAAATAAAGACCCCAAATATGCAATTTGTAGCCAAAAAAATATGCACATGAAACGATATTCGTCAATAGATGCAAAAATATAATAATTACAGACATAACTCGATGTTGGAATGCTCTCATCACAATTTGAAAAATAAAAAATAAAAAAGTGGATGCAAAACGTAAGAGAAGAAAAGCATACCAATCACATCACCAACATGAAATTGCTTGGTTGAAGACCAGTTATGGTAATCAAAGTTGGCATTATTGGTCCAGCCAATAGAGTCACCAACTCTATAGACGGCACCAAAACAGACCGCACAAGATGCCAACAACAATACCAAAATTGTTGAAATCGTCTTAGAAAAAGCCATTAGTAACCAAATAGTACTAGAGTTTCAGAGAGATTTCGATCGAGAAGAAGAAAATACAAAAATCTCTACCCTAAAATGATTTTCTGTGACAAACGAACCTATTTATATAATTTATATACGTATATTTATTTGAAATTAGAAATACGTGAGATAAGGCCAAAGGTTCAAATTTTGGAAACAAAAAATTGAAATTAGAAATACGTGAGATAAGGCCAAAGGTGAGAAGAAGAAAATACAAAAATCTCTACCCTAAAATGATTTTCTGTAACAAACGAACCTATTTATATAATTTATATACGTATATTTATTTGAAATTAGAAATAAGTGAGATAAGATTTTGGAAACAAAATATTGAAATTAGAAATACATGAGATAAGGCCAAGGTTCAAATTTTGGAAACAAAATATTTTTCTTTCGGGTATTCCTTTAATAGGAAAAAAAAACTTTTCTTTTATTATTATACGTATTTGTTTAAATGTAGAATATATCTATTTTTAATAATTATTCGGTTTATAGTTGTAATTTAAAATATATTACTAAGGAAAATCATCAAAGGAAAAACTTAATAGGCCCTTTTTAAGCCATGAGAATTTCGTGATCTTAGTGATTTTTTTTATTTATTAGAATGATAAGATTTCTAGAAATGACATCGAGAAGGAAACGCCAATTGAATAGGGAAATTTCATATTAAGATCATTCAAGAAAGATAATACACTTAACTTTTGTTTATACAAGCATATAATTTCTCTTCAATTTCGGTCATAGTTATACTTTTTTGGATTGACATCTCCTGTGTAATTTTTATATCCCAAATATTATCTATCCAATTATATTTTAACATATCATTAAAATAAGTTAGATATTAAGATATAAAAAATAAATTATAAATTATTTTAAATTTTTAAAATCACATGGAACAATATTATTGATTAGATACTGTTTGTGATATAAAAAATTAGACAGAAAATTTGAGTTCTAATTTTCTCATAATTTTTCTTATTTTGAAACGAAAGATTGAACAATATTAATCTTTAATATTTTACTTTTTTTTTCTGATTAGTAATATATTATCTTATTATCTATAGTTTTTCTATTTTCACTAGAATTTTTATTGTCTCATAATTTATGTTACCGATATTTTTAGAAAATATATAAAATATAAAATATGAATTTAGGATCTAGCTAATTGAAAATCGAATGGTTCAAACTTCAAACAAATTTATTGGGAGCAGTAAGAGAACATGTGTTAAACACAAAAACATAATCAATGAAAGGATTGTTCTTCTACTATATGGAAAACTTTGTGTAGATTACGGAGGTGAAGAAGGACTTTGAGATTATTAAAAGATTGAGCTTTTATTATGAAAGATGAACATGTTAAATTTATATGATTACGTCGTGGGATTTGGGTTTCTTTTTACCCTTAAAAAACTTAAGAAAAAATATATCAATAAAACTAAATTGGACAGCAGAGATTTTTAATATATATATATATATATTTTATAAAATCAATAAGGAAAGATGCAAGTGAAATGTAATTATTCTTTTTATCCCACATCGTGTAAAGAAAAACATGATTTACAATGTTTCTTTCTATTTAAAAGATTTAGGAAAAAAAAATAATAAGATTTACAATGTTTCTTCTACTTAAAAGATTTAGGGAAAAAATTATAGTTGCAAAAATATCTGACTAAATGTCATGAGATTTTTAACATGTATTTTTTTTTATAATATTGTAAGAATAATCAAGAATCCATAAAATATCGTTACAGTAATCTCATTAAAAAAAAAAGGTTCGATTTTGGAAAGAAAAATTTTGGAAACAAAATATTTTTCTTTCGGTAAAATATCCACGTTCCTTTAATAGAAAAAAAAAAAAACTTTCCTTTTACTATTATACGTATTTGTTTAAATGTAATGTCTCTACTTCTCCACAACTAACTCGAAAGTCACTCATTTAAAAACCACAACTAACTCGAAAGTCACTCATTTAAAAAAAAAAAATTATTGTTGATGTAGGGCATCGGTGATAAGTAGAGCCGACTTTGGGGTAAAGCAAATGCCCCTTATTATTAGCAAACTTTTAACTAATTTTCCATATAAAGATTATTAATGAAAGATACTTGTGTGAAATTAATTATTGTTATTAAAAGTATGCTAGGAAAAAAAAGTTTATTTAAAAAGTTTCAAAATTTAAAAAAGTTTAAAGGTTAAATAATCATTTAGCAGAATCAAATTAAATCATTTTTTTTTTTTGAAAGGAATTAGAAGTTTTAAGAATTGAAAAAATAAAGTTGTGTGAAATTAATTATTGTTATTGTTTTTTGTTGGTTCCGTTTATTTTTAATGAATGTTTAAATAACGAGAGTCCGTTAACAAAACAGAAAAAGATAAGAGATTAGTACATTCCTGCACTGGCGCAGAATATTAACTAATCCGGTGTTTGGATCACAGGATTCAGAAACACAAACAAGCGGGGAAACAAACATTCTTATCCACAACTTCCCCAGGCAGTCTTTTTTCGCTCCATTTTCCCTTTCCTATAGGCCTCGTTTGGCAAAGGCAACGACCCAAGGAAACTATCTTTCACAATCCCCCTTTACTTGCTCTCATGGCGACCACTCCTTTCTCTCCCGCAACACCAGTCCGCTCTTCCCTTAAACCCACCCAAAACCCTCCTCGAATCCTCCTCTCCTTTCGAGGTACAGTCTACTTCTGTTCCAATCCCGAGAAATTTCTAAGGATTTTTCGGAAACAACTAGGAAAAACTTGATTAGCTTCGGGTTTAGCTTAATGGGCAGTTATTTTTTTTTAATGATAAATTTGGAAAATTTACAGATTCGTATGGTAGGCC
This sequence comes from Ficus microcarpa, assembly GCA_025413485.1. Lineage (NCBI taxonomy): Eukaryota > Viridiplantae > Streptophyta > Magnoliopsida > Rosales > Moraceae > Ficus > Ficus microcarpa. Next base: position 2,818,552 of record CM046384.1, on the reverse strand, counting down.
GAGCAGGGTAAATGTGTACTCATGGAGCTCAGCTGCCAGCTACGTGAGCCTTCGGGATGGTGCGGCCAAGTTTTCAGGCAAGCCCATTCTCACCAGCCGGGTTTTACACAAGAGGCAAGTTGATTTTCCTCCATCATTCTCTTTTAGGATTAAGGTGTGCTTACAAAATTAGGAATGATAGTTTGGTCGGCCTATACAACAAAATGAATGTGATAAGTTCACGTGGAGATGAGGGATTCAAACTTTGCATTTCTGGAATTACTGCTAGACTATATCCGCAACCGCACATGTTACAAGTTAGTAATTCGTTAGCTATGTACAATGACATTTGGATAATCGTATTGATAAGATTCATGTTTTTAAGTTTAATGAACACTTGGAAGTAAATTGGATTGTTTCCCAATTGACTTTCTAGCTAGTAAGTAAATGCTTGAAAGTGAATTTGGTTTGGAAGACATGCCCTGTATGGGATATGCAGATTTTCTAATAATTTGTAAGAGTTAAAAGTGAGCAGGCTGTTTGGTTGATTGATTTGCTTCTATTTCAGAGCTGGAGTTGTGAGAGCTGCTACTATTGAAGAAATAGAAGCAGAGAAATCGTTGATTGAGAAAGATGTTGTGAGTTTCTTCTCTGCGATGGTTGATTTTTGTTTAGTATGTGGCTCGGTATGGAGAGATTCCAAATTTCAAGAGAATGGTGAGGTGTGTGTATGTTTCTCAGACAATGTTGTTTTATATTCAGAAAGAGAGGATGGAAAAGACTATTGAAACAGTGCGAACCAATTTCAATTCCATCAGGACAGGGCGATCAAACCCAGCCATGCTGGACAAGATAGTGGTGAGAGCTCGGTCAAATTTAGAGCAATTATTTTCATCACAGTGAATAATTAGTGGGACGTGCAAGTTTTCATTCTTTGTTACACCCATTTCCGATTGATGACCTATTGGAGTTTCTTACTAAAGTTGTTCGGTCCGGATTATCTTTTTAAGCCTACCTATTACACCTTTTTTGTAGGTGGAATACTATGGAAGTCCAGTTAGCTTGAAGAGCATTGCACAAATCAGTACTCCTGATGCAAATTCTCTCTTGGTTCAGCCATACGACAAATCCAGGTATTCCCTTTATTGGAAAAACTAGTATGTTTCTTAAAGTTTAACTGCCTTATGGTTCTTGTTGGCTCAAGGAAAATGTCTTATATTCAAAGAGTGTCTTCGAATTATTTGATATTGAGAATCCTTATTCATCCCTTTTTTTTTTTTTCATGGGCTATTCAGCTTAAAGGCAATAGAAAAGGCAATTGTCAGTTCTGATCTTGGTATGACTCCAAACAATGATGGTGATGTGATACGATTGACCCTCCCACAACTAACATCAGAAAGAAGAAAGGTAGTTTCTCTAGGTTTAGATATCCTTGAACTCTTCACACTAATTATTTCTGGAATCTAGTATCAATAAAGCACTTAAAGATGCTTCTAAAGAGTCCAATTATTGTACTTTTTTCAATGCAGGAATTGTCAAAAGTTGTGGCAAAGCAGACTGAAGAAGGAAAGGTATATTTGCAGTTTTTTCGGATGGTTTCAGAGATTCCCCTGTTTTAATTTGTTGTCAGCTGTGAAGTTATTACTATACAACAGATTAGACTTTCATAGTTTCGGAGGCACGGTAAGCTCACTGATCATAGCAAGCAAGGCTATTTGGTATTCCTCCCCCACCTGCGACCCTATGTTGGGCTGTTAAGCTTCGCCTAAAATTTTATAGTCGTTGTATCTGAATACTTGGAAAGATGTTTTGAGTTTGACCATATTTTTTCAGGCCGCTTTGCATGTTCTGGTGCTCATGTTCTAAAGTTGGATGTATTGAATTAAATTTTAGTTTGGATCCATAATTGACTTCTGCTATATGGTGTAGGTGGCGTTGCGGAATATACGAAGAGATGCTTTAAAAGCCTATGAAAAACTTGAGAAGGTTTAAATTGTTTAATGCCACCATGGTTTAATTTTTTCATTTTCACGGCCTGGTTATTGCCTTTTGGACTATCATCTTTTTTCGCATTTGCTTTGAACTCCTCTTTAGCCTTGCTCACAACCTTGCAGGAGAAAAAGCTCTCCGAAGATAATGTCAAAGACTTGTCGACTGATTTGCAGGTAGCTTATCTTCTAAATAGTTCATTCCTTCCATAAAATACCCTTTATCTGGTCCACTGACATCAATCGTTTAGTCAAAAACGTTTCGCTTTATTCATTTATCCTTTTTGGATGTCCTCTTCACTGATTTCCTCTTTTTAGCCCTTCGTTTCATATTTCATTTCAGAACTTCAAGATATATATCTCTCTCTGTTTTTTTTTTTTTTTTAGCCAAAAATAATCTACTTATGCATTCTACACTACTTTTTTTTTTTTTTTTTTTTTGGGTGTAGAAATTGATAGACGAATATATGAAGAAGATTGATACCCTTTTCAAACAGAAAGAGAAGGTACGGTCCATTGTGTATACATGATTATAGCCGTCATTTTCCTCGATTTTGTGTTAATATGTTTAAATAGTTTCACTTTTCAACTTATGGCCCTGTTGGTACCTTATTCGTGTTGATCTTTTAGCTATGTTTATCTTGTTGTTTGGCTTTCAGGAGCTGCTGAAAGTATAGTGTGATTAAGGTGTAAATGGTCGAGATTTCCCTGTAGCGACGTCCCCCACTTTTTGTATGCGGATAACTTCTTCTATGTCATGTTTGTCTTTAACAAAGGTGAAAAGCATTCCCTTTTTGTCTACAAGACTTGCCATTAGTTTTTTTATGACATGATCAGAACAGAATTTAAAAATAAAAAAAAGGGGGGGGGGGGGGGTGGTGTTGAAATGGATTTATGCTCCGCTATCCCAAAAACTTTAGAAAGTAGTACGTATCTGATAGTACATCAGTATTTTTGTACTCACATGAAAGGTCCAAACTCCAAATCAAGGCAAAGCAATAATTCAATGGGCTGTGAAAGAAATAAGTGATGAAAACAGCGATTCCAATCCGATCCTACACAAAAAGGATTGAAGCGCCGAATTTTTATGGAACTTGGATGTTGGCCACTTTCCTACTTTTGAAGGAGAGAAGCCAAATTGAGCTTGACGTCTTCTTTGGCTTGTTTATCAAATGGCTCCTCGCCGATATATAGATCCAGAATTGAACGACACAAGAGTTTGCTTTCGATACTTCCCACTTCGTTTCCATCAACTATACAAAGGTGACAAAATTTAAAAGAGTAAAGACTCACAACAAATGGAACGTCTTAAATACGGAATGCTTAAAAATTGTAACACAAGCAAAGCGGCTTTTCATAAGGAATTCAAAAATTGAGGGGGGAAAAAAGGAATTCAAAATCTAAGGAAAACGACATGACGTTTAGAGAGTTGGTAAAATCGACATTGCAGAAATGACATGTCGTCCAGGGAAAGAACATACAGAGAAAGATTTGTCGTTTCATCCTCAATTTTGCCAGCATGTGACATAATTTTTGAGCTAATGGTCAAACGGCATGTAAGTTAAACGACGTTCCCTGTCCTTGACTGCCAAACCACATTCCAAATAAAAAGACCTGCCGTTTCCCTTAAATTAACAAAACGACTCGTCGTCTACAAGTCCTATGGAAAACGACCCGAGGAAAAGTTACGTTTATCATTCTCCTTTGGGAATCGGTTTACGAAAAAAAAGAAGAATAGATTTTCTTTTGTTTTTGTTTTTGTTTTTTTTATGAAGTCATCATTTATTTCTTTATTTTCTTATGTTCCGTCATTAATAATGAATTTTCAACAAGTTGGTTTTTACTATATTTAGCTACAGCCGAAATGTCTGATGACGTGCATATGCTTGCCCTGTTTTAACAAAAAAATTTTCTAACCAATCTCTTCTACCAAATAGGAAAATCTTTGTTTAAAATTGTTGTTTTTCTTTTGTAATGTTGGTCTGTTAGATAATGCAGGTAATGTTACTGCAGCTGAAGAGAAAGAGAAGGAAATGAATTGTAAAATAGCATCTTACTTGTTGTTCGAAGTACATGGCCTCGTTCCCTTGCTAGTTCTATCACAGATCCTCGTGGTATTTTATACTCATCTTTGAACTGGGAAGTGAACCTGCAATTTCCTGATCCATTAACCTCTGATGGAATCATATTGTAGGCACACATTTCCTAAACCAAGACTATTCACAAGCTGCAAAAATAAGCTAACAAGATCGAGGTTCTTAACGGACAGTAACAAGATTCGGAACCGAACAGCACCATAAGGTTTGCCATTAATGTGGCAAATTACCAGTTGTTGAGAAAGATCAAAAATTCACCTTTGAAGCAGTTCTTTATTATCCGATCCCCCGAACTTTCGCAGCCTACTTCCCACCGATTCCTCGAAAGCACTGCGAACAGATCGAATGCTCAACTTGCTGTAGATTATTTGAAGCCTCACAGTCATGCTTATATCGTTTTCCAGCAGATCATCACTAAACTCTTTGTTTTCCACGATCTCAGAACTGGATAATTTCCCGTATTTTTCACCCAGAAGCTTCCTTATGTCATTATTATCGGCATAAACGCCTGTCAGAAATGCATATAACTCGCCATTATAATAGGGGGGGAAAAAAAAAGAAGATGACAAATATCACAGAAGCATAATAACTGAACTCTGCTCAATTTCAGTATATACAACTTTATTACAGCATGTTATATACTTATATACGATATTTATCATTGTTGTATTGTAATCAATCTGATACATAATAAACCAAAGTATTCTTATCATCTGCCATTTTCTTTTCATAAAAATGAAAACAAAAAAAGAGTAAAAAATGATAGTAATCAATAATTAAAAATTTAGAGAGGAAAAATCTAAAACCAAAACTTAATTACTGTAATCGTTAAAATTTTCTCTAATGCAAATGCAGATCATCCTTGAAACGAGCAAAATTAGTACAATTTGGTTCACTAAATTCAGTTAAAAACAAAAAAGGAAAAAAAAATCTGAAGCTCATGAAGATAGAAGAGATTACCAAATGCGTAAACATCGATGTTCTTCAACCCTAAAATGCTCTTCTTCCTCATTCCAACTCCAAGAAGCCGCCGAGAACCAGCGAGAACGGAAGGAAACGACACGCCGGTCCTCGAATCGACGACCGAATTCCCGGAGTCGTTTAGAGAGAGCGAACCCCAGAGAGGCAGCGGACGGTTGGAGAAGAAGGAATTCAGCGCGTCTTGGAGAAACTGGTGCCTTGGCTTCGACGCGTCTTTGGAGGAGACCGCCACTCCGGCCAGGGCGACAGCTGCGACGGCGACCGAGACACCGGCGGCGGCGGCGGCGGCATTGAAGGAGCGGGAGCTTGAGGAGGGAATGTGAGGGGGCTTTGGGGGCTGAGAAAACGAGAATGGGAAGCGCATTGAAACCATCGGCGTTAGTTTCGGTTAGTTACAAGACAACAGCTGTTTTAGCAGCTCATTGAGAAAAAATGTAGTCGTTATCAGTTTATGGTCATGTTGGAGAATACCACGCGGTCTGCACGTGATGTACTTTCGGGGATTTGGGCTTTTTAGGACTGGACTGGATTTTGTAGTTTGGGCTTTTCCAGGTTCGGCTCGGGCTCGGATGATGAGAATTTTGGCCCATTTAGTTGAGGGAGAAAGAAGTAAATATCACTACTACGGTGGATAACTGAAGTAAATACTAATCAAGAAGTAAAATACATTTAATAAATAAAATAAATATATTAACCAAGAGAGTTAATGAAGTAGTTTAATTTTTAGTTTTTTTATGAGAGTTTCAAAAGATTTAATCACTGTTAGTCTATTTTAATGGGAGTTTTAAAAGTAGTTTATCATAATCAAAAGAAAAGTAATTGATTGAAAATGTAAAATGAAGAGCGCACTGCTTTTCTATTTCGTTGTTACTCCTATTATCTCACCATTCTGACCGGAGTCTATATCAACTAAGGAGAGACAATCAATGAACTTTTACTTAAGATAAGTTCTAAATCTGGAATCTAGAATTGCTTTTTTTTTTTTTTATTTAAATTGAATCTTATATAAACTTGTACTAATAGGTTTTTATTTTTAGGTATGACGGAGTTCGACATCTCTTTTACGTATTTAATACTTGCTCTAAGTTATTGGTTAGCCAAGTATTAAGTTGTGTTTTCATGGATCATAATTTAACTTAACTTGCTATTTGGATAGAAATAGGCATCTTATGATTGGAATTGTTTCGTCGTTGATTGTATTTTTCAGATACTTTCAGATTTCTCTTAATTTTTTTTTTAGTTTAAAAAAAAAATACTATTTAGTATAGTTTTTATTGAGAAACTAACTTCTCTTATGGCATATTTGGTACACCATACTAGCATTCCATATTATATTATTTTAGATAATATAATGTTTGATAGCACCTTTGTATTGTACCGTTTAATATGAAATCAAAAATTAATACAATACGGGCTGTGATATCTTATATGATTAAAAACCTCTGTATTAGGCTATATCGTATAATTTAATCTAAATGATTATATTAAAAAATAAAATATAATGGATTTTAATATGGATGTCAGGTCAAGTTTCTAGATGAAAGTCAGGGTTAGATTTTGATACAGGGGGTCGGGATTGGGGTTAACGATGATGGTCAGGTTTCGAGACTAGGGTTGAGTTTTAGGACGAGGATGAGAATATAGTTTCGAGGTCGAGATCTGGTTTGGGACATGGATTGGGTTTTGGTTTATAGATAAAGGTCAGGGTCTAGTTTCGGACGAAGGTTAAGGTTGGGTTTAAGATTCGGACGGAGGTCGGGTTCGGGATTGGGTTACGGGACAGCAGTCAGGGTTAACGTCAAGGTCAAGTTTTGGAATGGGGTTTGGGTCCAAAATTGGGATTGGGATTGGGGTCAAGTTTCCAGACAGTGGTTGGCGTAGGGTTAAGTTTTGGGACTGGAGTCGAAATCGGGTTTTGGGGTCAGGGTTAGGTTACGGGTTGAGATCAAGTTTTAAGGTCGGTTTTAGGGACTAGGGTAGGGTTTGGAGATGAGGGTCAGGGGTTTTGGGACAGATGTTAAGGTTGGAGTTGGGATTCTGAACGTGGGTTGGGATTAGGTTTCCGGATGAGGGTTAGGGTCGAGTTTGGGTTTTGGGACGTGGATCGGGATTAAGTTTTGGAGGTCAGGGTCGAGTTTCAGGTCAAGGCTAGTTTCTAGACAAGGGACGAAGGTTGGGTTTTAGGACGGGGGTCAGGGGTCGATGTTGGGTAATCCTTATCCCAAAGCCTACCTCTACCCCTGGTCCCTAAAAATCGATCCGACCCCGACCTTGACACCAATGAGAAGACCCGACTCCGACACCAACCCGGAAACCAGACATCGACCCCTGTCCTGAAACATGATCCTGACCTCTATTTTGAAACCCGACTCCAACCCTTATCCCATTACTCGACTTCGACTCTCGTCCCAAAACCCGGCCCAAACTCACATTCGAAAACATGATTTCGACCTCCATTCTGAAACCCGACTCTAACCCTCGCTCCCAACATGATCTTGACTTCCGTCCCAAAACCTAATCCTGACCTTAAAACTCGACCACAACCCCCGTCCAGTAACCCGATCCCGAAACCCAACCTATGACTTGAAACATAAACCCAAAAATCGATCCCATTTCGAAACATAAGCCGACCTTAACCTCAAAACCTGACCTCGACTCCGTCTTAATACTCGAAACCAAAACCAAAATTGAAACCCAATCCCGATCCTTGTCTTAAAACCTGACCTCGACCTTGGTTCTGATAACATAAGTTTTATATTTTGAAAGTTCAATTCTTAATACGATATAATATGGTGATAAACAAATAATGTACTGTGTTGTATAATATTGTAACGTAATGCAAAACCAAACATCATATTGTATAATAACAATACAATACAAGACAATGCATATAATATAATATAATATAATACATGCGTGCCAATCGTGCCTTTATACTGATATTTAATAAAAAGGAAAAAGGAAAAAAAAAAAAAAAAACTTTATCACCGATATGAACTAATTTTGAAACTACTTATTTATAGTTCTACCGATTACGTAGAGGATTGTATAGTTTTCCAATGTACATTGAATAACGGCGAAGTTTGAAAACATTTTTTTTTCCCCACACACTACATAAAAGTAAGAGATGATTTTCATATCTCTGAAAAAAAAAAAAGATTTTTATTAAACATGATATAGTTATAAATTAAATTATTAAGCAGAAGCATGAGTAGAGTTTTTATCATAAGATAGTGGCACAACTGAAATTTTTTGAAAACTTTACGTGTAAAAATTAAATTTCAAACATTGAATTGGGGCGCAAGTAGAATATTTCTCAAAGCATAGGGTACAATTAAAATCTTTTAGGTCGTATGGCATTGTCTAAAAAAACGGCAATGAACTAAAACGACATGTTTTTTGCGCACATAATACGCCATGTCGCTTTATTTATTTATTTATTCATTTTATTTTTATTGTTTTGTTCTGCCTTTTCTAATCTAATTGTCCTTTGCCCCGCCACCCCGTGTCTTCCGGTTCCAAACGCGAGAGAGAGAAAGGGTAATGACGACGATTCGCAGATTTTGCTGCAACGACCTTCTTCGTTTTGCGTCTGTTAATCTCGACCATCTCACTGAAACTGTAACCTTTCTGTCTTTGTCTTGTTTTCCATTCTTTTCTTTTTCCTCCATGAAAGAAATGGAAAAAAAGGTTTTTTTTTTTTCATTAATGGAATAATGTTAATCACAGTTCAATATGTCCTTCTACATGACCTATTTGGCAAGGTGGCCCGATTATTTTCATGTGGCCGAAGGCCCTGGAAACCGAATTATGGGTTACAGTAAGCTCTTTTCTCTCCTCCTCTTCAATTTTTAACCCTAAAGTTTTCTCTTTTAGGTTTTGGGAATCTTTAATTTCAACGGCGGGATGTTTATGTTATGAAGCAAATTGATGGTGATGAGGAAGAAGTAGGTTTTTGTGGTTTCTGTTGTTTCGTTTCTTGTGGTTAATGACGAACTTGGATTGAATTTGGATATGTCTAATGGTGAAATGGGTCATTGTTCAATTAGGGAATTATTTGTTTTTGTTTGTATTATATTTGATAAGATGGTTTTGTTGGTTTAATATTTGAGATTTCTGGGTTTATTCTGCTTTCCAGTTTGAGTTACGTTGATTTGTCTGGTTTGTTGTTAGCATTTGAGATTTCTTGGTTTATTTTGCTCTTCAGTTTGAGTTATATTGGTTTTTCTGGTGTATTGATGAAACTCCGCGTTTCTATACGACGATTGCAGTTATGGGGAAAGTGGAAGGGCAAGGTGAGTCTTGGCATGGTCATGTAACAGCGGTGACCGTTGCACCAGATTATCGCAGGCAACAGTTAGCCAAGAAACTCATGAACCTGCTTGAAGACATCAGTGACAAAATGTAAGGAGGTTACATTTGATGTATAGCTGCTTATGTGTATCCATTATTTTTAGTGGTTATTTTGAGTTTAGGAACTGATTAAGCTTCTCCTTCCACGTGCTACTCTAGCTACTTTTGTAAAATGCATGAAATTTGAATTGACATGATCTGCGGATCCAAAGATCATTTATGATTTATATTTTAAGTTCATGGTTGGAACCTATTTATTATTTAGTATCAATGTTCTGATGATAATAGCATTCAGTTCTTATGGTTCCTGAATTCTAATTTTAGATCACTCTTTGAGTTTCTGATGTTGAGATGCACATAATCTGTGCATTAGATGTATCTATCTGTTCGGACTCAGAAGATTGTCGAAATAAATATGAGTGCGTAGTGAATTTTCTAATGCTTCAGCATTTTAAATATCTGTTCAAGTTTTGTTGTTAATATGGTTACTTGGCAGTGATAAAGCTTACTTTGTGGATCTTTTTGTGAGAGCATCAAATACACCGGCCATAAAGATGTATGAAAAGGTATAATTTCTGTTAATAGCTTTCAACAGGGAAAAATTTTGCTATTTTCTTTCATATTTGAGATTCAATATTTCTGCCTGAGCACTATATATTATTTTTGTACTGAAATCCATATTTACAACATCAATTCTGCTTATCTTTTTGACCTGTACTTGTCTTTTCTGCTTAGAATTATGCCTGAAAAAGGAAATTCTAGGCTACTGGCTATGTTTACATATGGATGGGTTAAGGTTCAAACTTGATCTTAGAACATTTTTTAGGGGCAAAATACTATATTGCACAAACGTTAAAACACGAAACATTCAATATACAAGAAAAACAAACATCTTTTTGCAGTGATTACCTATCTGGTATCAACATGCCAGACAATGGATTATTCATGATAATATCGTCATTTCTTTCCTTGATGAATCAATCACCAATGCCAAAAGCTCAATTTATTGATATGCAATTGCTATAAGGTTTTTATTTTATTTTATTGTTATTTTGTGGGGGATATGTATGTATATATTTATTTAATTATTTTAAAGTTTATGCGAATGCATGCGAAAAATTTCTATATACTTTTCGGACCCCTTCAGTTGTAAATAGATGGAACATTAACATGTAATTCTTTGATGCTCACTGTTTTATCCTTTACTTTCCTTCTTAGCTTGGGTACGTGATATATAGAAGGGTGCTGCGTTATTATTCTGGGGAGGAGGATGGGTTAGGTGAGTTCCCTCATCAAATGCAAAGTAAAGTATCCTTCAAAATTGTTATTGCCTTTTACATTCTTTTCACATTCTGGCCTGTTCTCAGATATGAGGAAAGCGTTGTCTCGTGATGTGGAAAAGAAGTCTATCATCCCTCTCAAACGACCAGTTACTCCCGACGAATTAGAGTATGATTGATTCCATTCTCCGTGGAATTCCTTTCAACTTAAGTTTGTTGATAGGGTTTAGGCATCATGTCCTGAGTTTCATGTCAATCTTTGTTGTGTGCTTCTCTATTAATACGCACGTGTCCGGTGCCAAAACAGGAATTAGTCAGTTGTGCTTAATATATTATAGTTAGAAATTTTGTATCCTATCAAATCTCTTAACCCTTTTATTTTTTTTTCCTTTCTTCTGTCAGGAATGGTTATGCCTTTTGTTAGGTTGATTCAGGGAACTTGCAAACTGCCTTTTGTTGGTATTTGAATTGATATATGCCTTTGCTTGTAGTTGCGTAGGGTTGTGGGTTTTGATTAGGGTGTATACCACTTTTGAAGTTTAGATATTCATTTTTACCCCGATGCGTGAAAAATATGCTTAATTCCGCAAAAGTGACGAATTTTGAAATCCGAATGTCTAAAAGCGGTATTCCTGTAATTCACCTGAGGGCGGTGAATTGTGTCGTCTGGTTGCCTACTTAACCGTCCGTATCCAACTCCACCAGACGAGTTCTTGGGAAACTTTTTACATTGTCGTTTTCACATCTCACTTTCTACGTCTCGTTTTCACCTCTCATAGTTATGAGAAAAGGCTCTTCATTTAAATGCTTAATGCTGCCCAAATCAGCCCAAATCAGGCACAGCTTGTTAAATGGATCGGGCCGTGGCTTTTGGTTCTGGTAGGCATGGTTGAAGTCGCACTTTCGCATGTGTGATCAAAGTTTTTCACATGATATGCCTCATTTTCAGTGAATCTAGGATTCAGGTTTCATGTTTGACTAGTTCTTAAAAATCATAGCTTATAACCGAGTTTTTTTTTTTTTTTCTTTTCCCTCGTCGTCTCAAATCTGGAAGGGGCAAAGCAAAGGGTACATGGAATGGAAGTTGTAAATGGGGGGTAACATGCGACACCGCACGCGTACAGATCTTGATGGTCCCACCCAAATCCGGAACAATAATATCAGCTTGGAATTCTGGACTTGTCACCATTTTGGGCCGCGAAAAATAGAAAAAGAGGAAGGAAGAAGAGTTTTGATCCAAACCAAACTGAGGCATTCTTCACTATAACACTCTATAGTGGGGGAAAAAATATATATATATATATATATGTCTCTCCAATGCAGTTCATTTTTTAATTACAACATATAACATATATGTATATGTACACAAATATAGATATTATATGTAGTAATTAAAAAATGAATTGCATTCGAGGGACATGAATGACCTATGAGTGATGGGGCCCACCATTAGAAGGGTGGGTTTGGTTGGGGGTTGGGACCCGACACACCTGGATGTAGGCCGGTTGGAGGACAAGAGTTGAGGCAAGGAAAAGGCAGCTCACGTGGCACCATCATCCTTCGTATTAAAAAAACGAAACCGAAAAAAACGAAACCTTCACAAAAAGCCCCCCAAAACCCAAATGAGTGATGGAGAGTGGAAGGGGGATGCCTAGCCAATTTGGATTACCCTCCAAATCCACGGGTCCCCGTTCCATTCCGCTCTTTCGTGCCGACACCTTAGAACTCTCATCTCATATCTCTCTCTCTCTCTCTCTCTCTCTCTCTCCATATATATATATTATCTCCAAATTTAATTATCTGTCAAATGTGGCTGATGGGCCAACAGGATCACGTCGCCACCTCCAAAACCATCCATTTTTTATCTTTTGCTTTTTAACATTCTCTGCCAAATGTCTAATCATTTCGAGCTACACTCGCTAACCTAAACCATGAAGTGGTCAATGGTGTATAACAATATATAATATTGTTGCCCCTTTTCTTTCTATATTTCTTTCTTTCCCATCCTTGTTATTCAGCTTTGCTTTTGGACCCATTTGTGGGGTTTGACTGGGATTCTCGGGGGCCTCTTTCTTCCCTGTGGGCCCCTCTATGCGCTTGCAAATACAGGGTTCCATTCCGGTCGTGTGATATTCAGGTGATCCTGGTACTAGTACTCCTCCATTTTGGGACCCCTCCGCTGGGTCAGCCTCTTTCTTTGTTTCCCTTTTTTTTTTTTTTTTAATTGTTTTTATCTTTTATACTTCTTTCTCAATACCCTTTTTCTTTCTTTTCTTTTCTTTTCTTTTCTTTTCCTTTCTCCAGAAAAGTGGAAGTGTAGTAACTTCTCCAGTTCCTTCCCTTCTCACCTTATCTGTTCTAAAGTGGTCAACTTTTTTCTTTTTCTTATAAAATGTGTCCCATACGATTAAAAACGACAGAATCTGGTGATTTGTAAAAATTTGCTTGTCTCTTTCCTTCTTGTCGTTATCTCTCACTCTCCTTGGGAAAAGGACGTTTTTATGGGAATATATACCTGAGTTTTTATTTGTTTATTTATTTTTATGTTATTCTCAAGTGCTGTCACTTTTTCTAGTAAAATACCAGTGAACAATTTTTCTTGAAATTGAAACTGCTGATTATACAACTTGCAGATATATATATATATATATATATATATATGCAGACAAAAGGAAAGGAGATGTGGCAGGTGCAAGGCATATTTTGGAATAGTGGTTTTGGTCGTTCATGCGTGTGGCCAGTTTGTGTCGTTTAGTTAAGAAATACCATTTATACTAAACACTCGAACACAGTTTTGCTATTGGTATATATGATTTCAGATACGATAAAAAGGGTAAGAGCGCCATTTTTGGTGATGCTCGAAAGGGTCAGAACAAGTCCGTATTGGAGTGTTTTTTCTCTCTGTTTTTTCAAAAAACGAGACACCAAATCTTAAGACGTGAGATATGGAGAACCCCCACACTTCATGTCGTAGACAGAAATACCAAAGTTTTCACGTGGGTTAGTATGCAACACTGTCTGCCATTGTTTAAAAACTTGCACACGAACGTTTTGGGGTAAACCATCACTCACACGGACGCACATCAAAAAAGTTGAGAATGAAAAAAAATAAAAAATAATGATCATTATTAGGTCCACATCCAGATAATAAAACACACAACTTGCGTGGTTAACCATAAATATCAACCACTAAATACGTGTAAACCACTCTTTATCTGATTCTCATTCACTCGGATAGGACATGTATGAAAGTAATGGTAAGCATTTTGCTACGTGTGCCCGATTGGTTTTCTTGTCACCTACAATCATTTTTTGGTTCTTTGTGTTCCATCTTGATTTTTTTTTCCCCCTCCTTTGGTTAATTTTTGAGGTTGCGTTTCTAACTAAACAAACGGTGACATAATCTACTTTGTTTCTTTATTGGGAGATTTATTGTCCTTACATGAAAGATTTAAATCAAGTGGCGTTTATGAAGTAAGTGCAATGGCTTCGTCCAAAAAATCTTCTTGTAATATTTAACTTCACGCAATGAGTACCGTCTGGTTTAAATCTTACAATTTCGACTAATGGTCATATTACTTGGGTATAATTAATATCCTTTCTTTGTTGGAACTTTCATGAAGACTTCATTTCTTTATAGACTGATATTCTGACTCTTCATTTCTTTATTTTAAACTTTGTCATCATGAACAGAGAACTCTAATTGAATTCAATGTCCTTATTATTTTCTGACAAACAATTTCCACATAACGTCTCCTCAGGTGTATGAAGGATGGATCAGCTGGATGGTTCAGTTATTTACTATGTGGGCTCTTTCTGTGCTTATATTTGTTTTTCTTTTGTATTTTTTGAGGTAATTTTTTTTTCTGTATAATATATACATGTTTATTTATAGAATCTTTAATATAAGATCTCCTGAGACTTTAAATCTTTGTTGCTGTGACGTTGGACTCGATTCGGACAACTTGTTTCCCCTACACATCTCCTTTTTTGATCTCAAATTTTATTCATTTCCAGAGAAATAAAAATGCAACATAAAAATTAGGCCACTGTCTCAAACAGTACTTTGCCAATGTGGTAATTAATGGTCCTAGAATCACAGTAGGCAGAATAGTAGAAAGTCCTGGCCACCATCAGAAATATCTGCTTGATATTTTTGTCCATGCCATCGGCTGAGGAATTTTGTAGCACCATTTGTACTAGCTCTTGCATGTCTGCTTCTATTTCTGGGGAAGTTGTGCGGCTTCTCTTTTTGTTGCAGCTTCCATTTTTGTTTACCTGAGATTTTCCCAAAAAAAAAAAATGTTAACACACACACACACACACACACACACTTAAGGTTGTTCTTTAGAAAACAATGTTAACAGATATATATATATATATGCGTGTGTGTGTGTGTGTTTGTGTATACATTCCTACTACTAACCAGTTTGTGGTGGTTGTGTTTTTGGTGGTGACGAATTCTGCTGCAAACTCTATTGGTGATGTTAACGAGTCTCTTGTAGTGAGGATTTGACTGCAGGCCATCCACTGGCGTACGTGCGGCGATTAGATTTAATGTTTGTATCAATAATTCTGCCTCTTCATGGTGGGCCCCATCTCCTCCATCTTGCCATTTCAGCAGCCACTTTTCCCACTGGTAATTACATATTCACTCATAATTATCAGTGCCTTCTTGCCATCTTACACGCACATTTACTTCTTTTTATGACTGGAAAATTCTACTCACTAAGAGTTTATTGATCGTAACCCTAAGATTTAGAATGTGAAGTAATATGTTGTAGCGTCTGTTTAAAGAATTCTATGTTCGATTCAAATCGTACATTACAAATAGTGAGGCACTTATTGTAGAAATTCTGATGCAAAGAAATGAAAATATAAAACATTTTATTTATGCTAAGATATTATGAAAATATAAAACATATTATTTGAGTTATATTGGCACTTTCAAAGGGTGTGTCTTGTAAAATAAAATAAAATAAAATAAAATAAACTTTTAGTGTTGTAACTTGTAAGGACACGAAGCGTCATCTCAAGCCAAAAAAAAAAGGCAAAAAAAAAAGGAAAGAGGAAAAAAGGACACAAATTGTCATTATCAGCAATAATTGCCGATATTTTGACCCCTTACGTGAGTATCATTGGTGGGATATCAAATATGACATCAAAGATACAAGGGATGTTTGTTTTATCTTTTATTTTAAATTAAATTGTATTTTTTTTATCATGATTTTTATCTGTTTCTCAAAAATTTTTTTGTCCTTTCTGAAAAAGTTTTTTATCTTTTCTGAAAAATTAATATTGAAATTTAAAAATTTTAAACTAAACTCATTCACCAAACACTCCATAAAACGGTTTGATTGGAATAAACAATAATAATAATGACTATATTTGGTAGAAATTAATAAAAACTCACAGCTTGACGTAGTTGGTGGCTCATGTCCCGACCATGCACTATCGTTGTGTCCAAAGAGAGGTGGCTCAAGGTGGCAAGCATGCACCTAAGAAGTCCATGCCCTGTTTTGGTTATGTTTGACCGCCTGCATATACTACATTTGTATATCATTATTATTACCACCACTATTTTAATTGCCTCTTTAGGGAATGAAACCCGCACACACATATATGCATATGTATGTATATTTTTTAATAATTTTTTGAAAGCACTTAAAAACTTTTTTTAATAATGTTTTGAGGGCACTTAAAACTCTTTCTCAAAAGGGAAAAAAAAAGAAAAAAGAAAGCAATTAAACTCAAAAGCTCAAGAAAAGCTTTTAAATTATGTCAATACAGAAGTGGGGGACCAACAATAATGTTTTATATTGTTCAGTATTGGGTAAGAGACACATAAATCCAAAATGTTAGGGGAAAACTACACCACCTTATTATGAAAAAAAAAAGGTGATGTGTACGGCATTGGAAAAAAGCAACAAACGTTAATCGTTGCGAACGATGAAAAAGGCAATTGCGCACGGTACATATATATATATATATATATATGATCGAAAGAAACATTTGGTCTGTGACCCAAAAAAAAAAAAAAGTCATTTGGAATCTTCTCACCTTTCTTTATTAAAAAAAGAAAAGAAAAAAAAAACCAAAAAAAAAAAGGTACTACAATAGTTTATATTGTTCCTTAAAAGAAAATTGCATAGCCATTTATGAATATAACTCATGATGACTTCAGCAAGTGAAAAACTTAATTGAATAGTATCATAAAATAAATGATGTAGCTTAGTGAAATCTACCTTGCATTAATCAAATAGTCTGGCACATTCACATTAGAGTTTCTTTTGAATGCATAGACAAAGGCTCTCCGAAGCTCATACGGCGTAGTTTCCTCATCGAAATAGGACGTAATAGTCTGAATCAGGGCCGCGGTTTTTGCCCATGCAAGTCTTTCATCCGCTCTCTCTGGCTCGAAAATATTGGCCGTCGCAAGAAAATACGACAACAGAAGGCTTCTTCTGCTCAACCCATAGTCTTCTAGCCTACAATCTGTGTACCACCTTCATTTTCATTCAAGTAAGTATTTAGTATAAACAATCACATATATACATATACATATATGTGTATATATTTATAGGTGCTTTTTATATACGTACTTTTGCAAGTTGTGCCACTCAATGGAATGCAATGCTTGGCAAAGATTGTAGTCTAGCTTAGCCAGTTCGAGATATTCGTTGTTGTTGACGTAGGACATCCTGAGGTTACAAAAATGAAAATAAAATTATAAAATATCTTGATCAAAATTAGAACCTCAACTGGGGCACATAATTTTGAGGGGACGATGATAAGAAATATTAGAGACATTTTTTTCGAAAAGGTTTCATTAAAATAGTAACAATAATTAGAAAGAGAAAAAGGTTGAAGAGAAAGGAACAAAAGTGAAACCTGTACAGGGTCTTGCCAATCCAAACATCATTTCGGCCACCATACTGTTCGATATAGAATCTGGTCTCCACTCGAGGTAAGCTAGCATACCATGGGACATCCAGCGAGTATCCCACCTGTATGTGTGTTACTCATTATTCGCCTTTTTGTCTCCGAATTTTATTTGTAATTAATTTACAACTTTCTGAATAATATATATTTTTTTGCGAATTTATATACACTTCACGCTATATCGTTATGATCATGACCACCTGCTGGCATCATAGTTGCTGTAGAAAAAAGTTTTTTTTTTTTTTTTTGTTAAATTAAATTGCGGGAGAATAAATTTTGATTCTCTAACCTTTTGATAAATCCTACTAGAAATTATTTTTATAACTAATACCTATAACCTCGCTAGTTTGCTGATGTTATAAAACTAACTAACATTTCACTTTCAATATATATATATATATAAGACTAAAAAACTAAAAAAAAAAAGCCTTAATCCCACCGAATTGAGTGTTTGTTTCGTAAATTCAAGTTAATTTGGATCATTCAGGCTGTAAAGACTCATTCAAATGGGTGTTCGACAGATGTTGATGTGGCGGTTATACGAATATACTAATAGGTCTCATCCTTGCAGTGTACTAAATTCACTTTAAAATGTCCTATAGCTTGTCCAGATGTCGAATCGGTACAAATTTGACCGCCCATCAACTCAGTACGTAGTTTTTTTTTTTTTTTTTTTTTTTTTACAAATAACGTATAATATTTCTAGAGAGTCTAATATAATATAACTTCAAAGCATATAACTCACACCAAAAACTCAAATTTAAAATCAATATTTTTTGTTTTGTCGTTTAAAAGATAGTCAACTGAAATAATATTTTTTTCAATAGAAATTGCTAGTCAACCAAAGGTTAGGAAAAAAAAAAAAATGAAAAAACTATTTAAAACTAAAAATTGGTGATTGTATAGGAAAATTTTTAGAGACCCACCCGAGAGGAGACTTGGCCCCTCAACCAGTACGTCGAGGGAAAAAGTTTTCAATTAGAAAAATAACAAAACTTTTTTGGGCCAACCAGAGAACCAAAATCTCGAGAAGGACGATATTGGTTTAGCCAATAATGTTAATGCAGCTAATAATTAATTGATTTTTTTTTGTCCTGTTACAAAGATGCTGACTGTGCTCCTACTCTTTTACTCTGTTCTATTTTCTCTCTCTCGGACATTTATTGTCTTTTCCTTGTACAAAACTACAAATCAAGATTCTCCTTGGTTACTGTAAAAATAGTTCGCGAATTTATTTGTGAGCTCTATTTCATGGAACTTATTCTCTAATAATGTGTGATGTTAAATACCATCGATGTTTTTTGTTGAATTTTCTAATCCATAAAATATCTAGTTTTTAATGGATGAGCTGCAACGCTATAAAGCGAGGAATGAGGTGGTTTGGCTACATAAGCAAAAGAACTATAAGAACCAAAACACAAGACGAAAGAGAAACATGAACTGACAAGACACAGCGTCAATATTTACAAGGCTTAAACCATAATACTATTCGGGAGATAGGCAATGAGACAGAAAATTCGAGGCAATAAATTTTGATTTATATAATATAAATATATCTGTTTGCATATTTATAAATATAGTGCGTACTTAGTACGTACCTCGCCGGGCAAGTCCTTGGTAATGATCCATTTGTCGAGCAACTGATGAGAGGCCCGTTTTTCTCTGAGGAATCTCAACGAGAAGTCCTTGGCATCTTCAAGAATTTTCTCTCCCGGGAACAACAACTGAGAGGCTCTGTACAGGTTGTATATTCCAGTCACTGCTTGCGTTGACTGTCCCGCAAAGCAAAAGAACTCCTCACCTTTCTTAAAGTTCCAAAACACATCTGTATAACAAGGCGATCAAATGACAACAGAGTTAATTTCGAAAATGGACCAAAACTTATGATAGTAAGCGATGTTGTTTTTAGCTGTAAGATTAACTTTTTAACAGTTTCATATGTGAGTATTTATGATTAAAAAAAAAAACACCTCTGTATGACAGGGTGATTAAATAACAACAGCATTAATTTAAAAAATGGACAGAATATAACAACCAAAACTTATGATAGTAGGCAATGTTGTCTTTAGCTGTTAGATTAACTTTTTAACTGTCTTATATATGAGTGTTTATGATTAAAAATAAAAAATAAAACTTTGACATATAATCATAAATTAAACTGTTCAAAAGTTAATCTAGTAGTCAAAGCAATAAAAGAGTAAACATACGCGTTTTGTCATAAGTTTTTCCTAACATATATAATAATTAGTACTAATTAATAACCTGCAGAAACCTCGTGACCATGCAGTCTTAGTAGCCTAAATCCCATGGCGGTATCATCTATGTCTTGAACCTCCGAATTTCTTGCCCAACAAATGCCCTTTTCAGTCCAGTGTCTAAACATTCAAAATGAAAACGTTTTTATCAAATTTTGAATTGTGTGTGTGTGTGTGTGTGTGTGTGTAGTGCATGTTTATATGTATAATATACCTGTACACAAAATCTACACATTCCTTAATCTCCGCCTCAAAGAATCTAGATATTCCTAAGCGCTGCAACCGATCCGCAACCCAAAGGTGTTCAAACAAGTCTACCGGGTAGACATTCGGTACTGCATGACAATTATTAAAGATGTGGATAAATATGGCAAAATGGTTAATATCACAAATGACCAAACACATTGGAAAACGAGCTATATGTATATATGCGCATAGCTTTTATATTAGTCGTAATGGATCTGATATTAGGCCGGTCCCATGAAGTTAATAAGAGATGCATACTAGAAGAAAATAATAATAAGAAAGGCACTTTATATATATATATATATATATATAGTATATTTAGAGTTACCTCCACCATTGAACTTGTTGACCGCTTTAGTTAAATATTTCAAGGCTTTGTGGTCTTTGGTCTCCATGAGTGCGAAGGCAGTGGAGGATGGAGAGAACAAAAATGACCCATCTCGGGACTGTAATTTTAAAAGCTTTTCCCAGTCCAAACCTGGCATTCCTTCCAAGCTATGGAGTAGTGTCGTTGGCACTTTGTGCATTATGTCCCTCGGTATCCTATCCCACATACGCACACGTCAATATATATACACACACACATATATATTATACTACAAAAAAAAAAAAAAAAGTAATATAACGCAATTATATGTGTGTGTGTGTGTGTGTGTGTGTGTGTGTACACAACATATCCGCAGGATCTTGATAAAGTTACTTTGGTTATCCTTAGATAAAAATGTAGTGGCAAAAGCAGAAAACATAATAATTAATGTACCTCGTGAGCTTGAGATCTCTCCTCGCGTAGATCTCTTGAAGGACAGGAGAATTGTCAGGGACTTCAAGGTTTATGTTTCGAGCCTTTTCAAGCAGAGAAGGAAAAGCAACTTCAAAACCGATAGGCATGTGCTCGGGGTTTTCATTCGCAAGCTTGCCTATGTTCTCCTTGAAAAAGGCCATTCCTGCCAGCATCAATAAAATACTTTTCATAATACATGTTTCTGAATATCAGATCATCGTGATAAGATTTTTTTTTTTTAATTTTAATAATTGATGTGATCGAAGACCTTTTTTGCATTTGTCGGGGTGAAGATCCCACGACTTTAGGGCGATGACGCAGGCCAAGGTGTTGAGGAGGCGATCGTGGGCGGAGAAAATTTCACGGTCGCCCCAAGAGCCGTCGGGGAGCTGATTGTTGGCGATCCAACGGAGGCTGGATGGGAATTGAGGGAGGCCACTTCCATATTGAACATCTTCAACAAGGGCAACCCATGCCGTGTCATAGGGCGAAATGCTTATCTCTCCATCATTCATAGACCCCAACATTGATTTGATTGACTTGACACGTTCCTCAATCTCATTGGGTTTCGACAACTTTTTCCTCTGGATAAAGCATTTTGTATCATCACATCAAGAAAATTAGCCATTCAATTTTCAAATTCTCAAAAATAACATAGGATATAAAAGGATAGATATTTATGACATTAAATAGTACTAAAGTAAGTCGAATATCATTATCTAAAGTTAAAAAAAAAAAAGTAAAAATAAGAAAAGAAAAGTTAATTTGTTCACAAACCCACCTTAGTAGCTTCCTCTTCTATGTCATCCTCCACAATCGCATGCCACTTTATCACTGGCAGACCACTTTGAAACACGTCTGCGAATTCTGTGTGTACATAGAGGACATACATATAAAAATCTCTCTACATATATATAGATGTATAAAGTATATACAAGTTTGTTTTTTTTGGCAGTTCTTTCCAGCACAAACGATCTTTAATTATTAATAAAGGTAAAAAAAAAAAAAAAAAAAAAGGGAATAAACTATGCAAGCTTACCGTGAGTGCGAGGCTTGGATATAGCGCTGCATTTTGCTCGAACATCGCGATCAAAGTTAACTCGTTTGTCGTTAGCTCCCAACACCAAGACTCCTATACATATACAAAGCGGCACTACATCAGTTTGTTTTTTATTCTAATAAGTCACTTTCCTCCACGATACATACATAAATATACGTGTGCATATATATATGTATTTATATATATGTGTGTATATACTTTTGAGTGACGAATGGCATAGTACATATCACAAAAGTATCGCCTAGCTTGTTTGGAAGTGATGAATTGAATAGTTTACCCTATTTAAGTAAATCGATTAAAAGGACCGGAAAAGCTAGACTTCAGAAAATCTCTGTTGAGGAAAGAGAATAAAGAAAAGGAAAGGCTATGTTGTTATACATAGGACAAATCCAAGCCTTGAAAGAAAATGGGATACGCATTACCAAAATGATACAAAAAAATTAAAATTAAAAAAACAAAAGTACATCATGATCAGTCTATAAGTTACAAAATCATCTGTGTTTATCACATCTCTCTCTCTCTATATATACCCAGATAAAGCTAGGCTCATGGTCGGAGATTTGATAAAAGATAAAAAAATAAGAGACTGATCAACTTCAACCCCTTATATAAATATATATATATATATATATATACATCTCTAAGAAATTAAACAATTTTTTATTCTTAGAGACCGGAAGAAATATGGCCGCCCGAGAAATATACAGGATCATCGGTTATACAGAGAGAAAAAAGACGATAATATTGGAAATAAAGACAACTAACTATTATGGTAAAAAAATACATCGCTAGAAAGTAAAAAAAAAAAAAAAAAAAAAAAAAACTTTACACGAAAAAAAAAAAACCATTACACAAAGAGAGAGAGAGAGAGAGAGAGAGAGAGAGAGAGACTTTCTTCCCATATTGTGTATCAATTTGTCATCAAGCATGCAAGTTCCAGGGATGGAGAAATTAGAGAGAGAAAGAGGGGGAGAGAGAGAGAGGGTGGAAATGACTAAAAAAAGTTGTAAACGTTGCAGTAAGATCATAGAGAAAGAAGGGGGGGGGGGGGGGGGAACTGACCTGATGAGAGAAGTTGATTTGGTGGAAGATGAAGATGATTATGATGATGATGATTGGGAAGAGAAGAGGAAGAGGAAGAGCAGGAGGGATAAAGTTGAAGAAGATGTTTGGAATGAGAGAGAGAGAGGAAGAGGTGGGAAGCTGAGCAGGAATGAGAAGACATACTTTTTTTTTTTTGGGTTTTATCGTATTTGGTTTTTGAAATGAGGAGAAGGAAAGCTAAGGGGCTCAAACGATTTAAAAGTAGAGAGAGCGAAGCAAGAGGACAGATTCGACTTCATAAGAGATTCCCTCTAACAGTTGCATGGGATCAACTCCCCTATAAACCACGCCATACAAAAGTTAACATAGGAATTTCTAAATACAAAAGTAAACATTGAAATTTAAATTCAGAAATTTCTGATTTTAAATTCCGAAATTAAGAATTCGTGATTTTATCATGTTTCCCGAGTTGGGAATTCCTAATTATCTAAAAAAGTTGGAGTAATATTATAGATGCTGCAAGCCTGCCTGAAACCTTTGTACATATATATATATATATATATATTTTAAGAAAAAATTGTATAGATGTCTGTTAAAGAATATAATATAAATAGACCAAAAAAGTAATCCTTTGTTTTAGCTAAAGCGTCTCAAAGAAATTTGTTGTCTCTGTTTTCTTCTAACACATAGGAGACATTAATAATGACTACATATTTAGTGTCAAATTTATAATTTGGTTGAAATTTTCTTTTTTACAAAATATAATCTTCTGATTTAATTCATTACCTAAAAAGGTTAATCCAGAACTAAATCGACTAATTTGTTACTTAGAATTAAAATAATTTTTTTTAATTGAGATTAAGAATGAGGTATGTAAATTGTACACATATGACAAAATTAGATACAAAATTACCAATAGACTAATATCAGAATCACCTATTTATTTTTATAAATGAAAAAAAGCAGTAGGAAATGACAATCATGGATATTGAGAGACAACAAGATCAGAATATCTAACTCTATCCAAAAATTATCAAGAAAAAACTAAAATTTTCCTTTTTGTAATTAGCGGGGATTCAAATTTTATACCTTATAACAAAACCATGTATTAAATTAACATTAAATTATACTCAAGAAAACCTATTTTTTAATTTTTTTGAATTATTTAAATTAATAGAACATTTATTCGGTCGTTAAAGGTCGGCTAATTGCCTATATTTAATTTTCAACACGATATTTATCATGTGTTACAAAACCAAATTATCTATTAATATAATACGTGTAATTTTTAATTATATATACCATGTGTAAGAAACAATTACTAAAAATAAAAAATAATAATAAAAAAAAAAAAGATTGCAGCTTAATTCCCGCGGCCCATTCACAAGTGGGTTGATTGGTACGTCGTTGAGTTATGAACTCGTAGCCCTTATTGCTTTTTTTTTTTTTTTTTTTTTTTAAGTCATGGAGTAGTAAATAATATGTTTTAGATATGGGAAATAAGTAACATATTTAACAAATAATTTAAAAAGGTTCTAAAATAATTTTGTATCCTAAAAATGATTTTTTTTTGCTCTGAAAAAATGATTTAAGAACTAATATATGTTACGTTAAAATATCTTAAAATCCTTTTTTTTTTAAATTTAGCTCTTTCTCACACGTCGATTTATAATCCTTACCATGGAAAATAAGTATATATACAAATAGATGTACCTATATATATATATATATATATGTACAGAAAGAAGCAGTAGATACATCGTAGGTATTGGAAGAGCAAGTCGGTAAGGGTCAGGGTAGAGATGAGTAGAGGCTTAGGGACAATTTGTCTTGTTAGGCTCTCTCAATCCACTTAAAAAGAGAGAAACTTTGTGAAACGCGAAGAGCCAAGGGACGATGAGTGTGTGCTTAGTGTTCCATTGCCATTTCAGAGGCATCAGGGGCTGTCCTTTCGTTCGCTATGGTTCACCTTATCTGATTACCCTTACCCTACAGCCCTGCATGCTATATATATATATATATATATATATATACTTGAATATTTGGCCGCTGCATATATCTAGATTTATGGACTAACGCCATTGTTTGGCAGTGCATGTGTTCAATTATAAACACAGTTCCATCCATGTTCTTCTTTTTTCGAGGACATATAATTATGTACTTATTATGTTTTTTCGGAGAATTGGTAAACTTTAAGAAAGTTTAAGAAAGTATTGCCAATCAATAAGAAAGTATTCCCCGGAATTTAAGAAAGTATTGCCAATTCAATAAGTGTTGGTAAACTTTTGTGCATGTGATCTGAAGCGTTCTGTTATTATCTCCGGAATTTTAATTTTTGCCACTTCAAACGAGCTTTTTTATTTTACATAAAATTGTTGAGGACAGAAGATTCAAGAAGTGACTTTTCAATTCGTAATGAAAATTTATGGACAAAATGGCAAATACCAAAACATAAAAAAAAATGTTAAAGCTTATCTATGGCTAATCATAATGCGAGAAGCAATTATATGAGATGTTTATATTTAACCTTGTTCGGTGACTTATAATAGAGCCAAAATATTTAGATTCGCATTTTTATATGGATTAACATCGTAATTGAAATAAACTATAAAGTATAATAATAATAATAATAAAAAAACTATCTCTTTCTCTTTGGCTCTCTGAATACGAAAAAAAGTTATAGTGTTTAGTTGGAGCTTTGGTGTCGCCTCTTTGGGTGCGTTCGCCGGGCTTCCAACCCTGAAGTTCAGTCACTAGACTCATCTTGACGTCGGCTTTCTCGTGATGATAGCTATGTATGAAGCAGCGCATCCGTTAGAGAGGATCTAACCATGTCTTGAAGGTGGGTTGTCCTTCTGGGGTGGCTCTGCTTAGATCTAGCTTCCGCTTAACGACCGATGGCTTGTTACAGGTAGATCTTTCTCTTGTTTTATTGTGATAAGGGTGTTGATGTTTCTGCTACTTTAGTGTGTTTTTTTATTTACTCTGGTGTTTTTGCTTTAGTAATAATGGAGATGATGTCCTCTACTTGTGTCTCATCCGTTTGTTATCAGATGTCGTGGTGTGATTGCCCTCGTTATGTGGGGATTAGTTTCTGCTAACTGGACTAGTCCATCAACTGTTTTGGTGTTGTATAATGAGTAATGGTTAAGCTCGAAGTTTATGTGCCGGTAGGTTTTCCTTCCGTTCAAGTCTCGGCACTTGTATTCACCTCTATATGCTATTTTGGTCTTTATTGGTGGACTACGTCTTTAATTTAGGGTCAAATTCCTTTGTATTTGAGGTCATTTGTGTCTTATGTATTGTGCTTATGGTGAAATAAAAATTTCCCTTAAAACAAAAACATCATTATTGAAATTCTATAAGAAAAAGAAAACGTTGCTTTTGTTCATAGTTTCCGTATATGAAAATGAATACTTACGTTGTTTTTGTTTTTATAACAAAGGTGACAATGAATCTTTTTCGCAACAGAAAATGAAAATGAAACCTTGTGTTTTTAATTAGAGCAATGATATATCATGAAAAGTTTTGTCACGAATAGTTAAGTGTTCAAATTTTGTTGATTCTGCAAAACTGCAATAACTATTTTGTCTCTATATATATATATTTTTTTTTACCTCTAACAAGTTAGTTTTTAATTTTATGATACATCATGAAAATTTTCTTTCTTGATACAAATCAACTTAGTGTACAGGACAATGGTGCGTGTCATGGGGAGGAAGTTAAGACCTCTTAGTTTCCAAACCTTCGTCCATAGGGAAGAAAAAAATTGTACTATTTTTTTTTTGCCCAAAATAAAAATCATTTTTTTTACCCGAATAAAAAGCATGTTAAAGTGAGTTAAACGTATCATTTTTCACACTTTTTATGATTAATAAATATTGATATTGACATTTTTAATTAAGGTCCTATTTATTACTGTAATCATATTTTTGGTACATGTAATCAATTAATTTGATAATACTTTAAATACTTATTAATAAAAAAGTAATAATTCATATACCACATAAGTTAGTATTTAAAATTTTGTATTAGAGTTTGTACTTCTTAGCATTTTTCTTTTAGAAAATATCCTATACATACAGCAATTACATATAGTTTCACTTGAAGGGAAACACTATTGCAAACATTTCTATTTATATATTAGATTTACAAATGATTTTAATTCACATAAAATTTAATTTTAAATTTTAATTTTTTTTATCAATTCACATAACACATGAATTCTCATTATTATATTAAAAATTAGATATTTTTCATATAAATTAAAATTAAAAGGTTGTATATGTTAAAAAGATAATTCATTATCACATAAATTGATATTCAAAAATTAAGATTAAAGTTAGTATTTCTAATATTGCTCTATATTTAGACCAATAGATTTATTCGTCGCGTGTATACATGTCGAATATTTGATCATTTGATAGTTTATTTTATTTTATTTTTACTTTAAGTAAGGATTGATTGATAATAACTTTGTATATTTTTTACTTGAGTGTTTAAACAAAAGAAATTGGTTTAGATAAATAAAAAACCAAGAGCTGTGCTTTAACCTACTGTATTTGTTGTTCGTCAAATGATTCAATTGGTGTGAAGAATAGACATTCCGGTATTAGAATTGACATATATATATATATATATATATATCTATGTATGTATTATTACTGTATCTTGTTAAGTTTTGGAGTCTAAGTAATGGCCTACGAAAAAATGTCTTACATATAGACAACATGCGGATTGGTTATTAGAAAAGTTAGAGCTCTATGCGTGTGAGAATGTGAATTTTTTTGTAAACTTCTTGATTATCAAATTAAATTACTGCAATGATTTAAACAAGATGTAGTCTCACATTAAACCAGATCTGTATAAAAATTTACATGTTCTATGATTGTTTTGTTTTCATTTACGATTTTTATTACTTTTGGTAATATAAAATTAGAGAGCTAATTCTTAACATATCTGACTAATAGAATATAAGTATAACAAGTTTCAACTAGTATCTTGGAACGAAAACACGAAATAAATACTTTTAAAAATTAAAAAAATAAATTCTACGAATTAAACATACAGGAACAATTTTTGGACCGAAAAAATGGATATTTTGATCAACTTAATTTATCCTATACATTGATAATTAGCTGCTTAAGACTGTATCACTCTCTCAACGACAGTTAACTAACTCTCAAAAAGTAGTAAAGATGTCCAAACTACGCGTTTGTCTGGTCTCTCATTCCATTATGTTAATTTGGAGCTGAAACGTGACGAAACAAAGAGAATGCCCCCGTTTCAAGCAACCCCCCAAAAAACAAAACAAAACAAAAACAAAAACAAAAACAAAAACAAAAAAAACAAACAAACAAAAACAATGCCCTTTTTCTTTGCTTTGGTTCAATGTGAGTCGTGTGTGTGTAACAACTAGTTCTTTGTCGTTTTTGACAAAACACCTCTTTGGGTGCTTATTGGAGGGAGCTATATTACTACATATATATATATATATCTATATATATATATATATACACATACACCTGAGGAATGAAATGCTGAAAGGTGGATTAAAATCCACTTCAAAAGAGTACATTACATAATAATTAGGAATATAAAGGGACTTTCAATAATGCAAGCAATTTCTCAAACTAGTTATATTTGTATGAGTCTTATAAATTCTACACGTTTAAGCTTCTAGCTAGCTAGGTTAGCCAATTACAGAATTATATCGTGTTCTTGCGTGACAGAGTAGTACTACTGATGTTCCAATAAACCAACACGTCCACGCTATTATTTCCAACGTTTTACCTTCTTTTTATAGGAAGCATCAAGAAATTTCAACTATGTCACATTAACTTAATTAAAAAAGTTATACCTTTTTTAATGCAGGATGTTGATATGCATGATCACAGTGTGTCCGTTTGGTTATTTGACGTCAGTGATAAATAGCTAGAACTCATTGCCAATTGCATGGGTCACTTTCATTTAAAAGAAAATAATTACCATTAACAAACAAATAAACAAAGTAGTATCCACTATTTACGGGGCTCCATCCAAGTTGACACTTACTACAAATTTCCTAGAAAAGTTAAAACATGTACATTTATTCTTCTTGTTTGGATGAGAAAAATCCAGTTAAAACAAATCCAAATAAAATTTATTTATTTTTCTTTATCCTTAATACCAATCCAATTTAGATTTCCAACTCAAAATTTTTTTTTTTTATAAATTTAAACTCATACACCGAACAGAGATTTTGTGCACAGTAATTATCCAAATAATTTTGACGATATATATCAGTGGGTTCGAGAATATAAGGTGAGCATCTTGAGCAATATCCATGCTTGTTTGAAGTTCTAACTTTTTGCTAGCCACTTTGTCCCCTCGAGATTAAGGTTATTTCGCACTTTATCCCCCTCTTTTTTTTTTTTAAATCTATTTGTCAAAAAATTCCTCTAAAAAAAGAAAGAGTTAAATGAGATTGATTTAAAGTTCAAAAGATAAAATAAGAGTTTTTTAAAATTTTAAAAAAAATGATTATTAAGTTCGAGAACACAAATAAAATAATCCTATTTGTAATCATTTTCCTTGCTGAAGTATGGTGGAGTGCCAAAACAAAAAAATGGAATCAAACATAGCATTAATCCCCACCGCATAGATAACGATCACCACCTCGTTCAAGATACTATACATGAATAGAACAAACTAATTAAATTAATCTACATAGCTAATCATTTGGTTTAAGGACACCAAATAAACCAAGAGAAGCATTCGAGACGTAATTAAATTATAATTTAAAACGGTTTAGTTAAGTGATAGCTATTCCATTAGTGTTTGTTTGCATAATGGGATCTCTCACCCTTTTCCTTGCCCTTGATGCTACAAATATTCCTTCTCAAAGTTTGGATATATGGGGTCATTCATCATCTAGTTTTCTATTTTTTCTTATTATGCCACAAATATTAAAATATTGTCTTTTCGCAACAAGGAAGCTGGGAAACATATGGCATGCAAGTTATACTAGTTTAATAAATTATTTTTCCTTCCCGAAAGCCAAAAAAAAAAAATTAATAATAATAATACTAAATAAATAAATATATAAAAGAAACATAGCTAGGGAGAAAATTAAGTCAGCTAGTAGTCTATTTCTGGCGGCAAATAATTCCTTTCGTTGAAGACGTGCTTTCAATTACTACTAATCCGTGTTGAAAAATTAAGCCTAAAAAAATTTTGAATTTTAATTTAAACACGCACAACATAAAATAAATAAATTAAAGTAAAAGAAGAGATGCCGAAAAGAAAATACATTAGAGAGATAAGAGGTGCATAAATTTCAACAATATTATTGGTTACCAATTATCAAGTTATTAAATTAATCTACCCAAAAAGTAGACTATCAAATAGAAAAACGTACTTGAATAAGTTTATTAAGTAAAATATATATTTGGGCCGGTACATTTTACATAGCAATGTTAAGCTAATTCTCGATCAATTGACCAGTTGAAACTCCATTTTATTCTTTCGTCACATCAGAAAATAAAGACCACGTAAAATATTGAAATTAAATCAGTAAATATGCACAAATGTCAACGACGAGTGGTTACCATGTTAACGTCGGCAAAAATCATGACGTAAGAATCCCTAGACGAATACTTTGAATTTGCTATATTTATGCTCAATCAATGCTTTATTATCATTCTTCTATCTCCTAATTGATTAGCAAATAGCAATTAACATTATCTTGAACAATGCTTTCTATATGGTCTATATGAGGACCAATAACAACGTTAATTAGTACAAATGATCTGTTTTTGTTTCCATTTTAACCTTTTTTTTAAAACTAAATCCATTTTAATCATTTTAAGTGGTGATAAATTCAGGAGTAAAATATAATAGTAAAGATAACGAATTTGAAAGCATTTATTTATTTTTTTTAAGGGTTCATTTATCTATTAGAACCAGTGATGGATTCATAAAATTTTTTTTTTCAGTGAAAGCACATAAGAGGATACAATTTTTATATTTTAAAATTTGACTTATGTGTTTTCCTTAATAATTTTTGTTTAAAAAACAATGACTTTATAAGAATAAAGAGTTTAATAGTTTTTATTTAATATTGATCAACATTTATAATTTTTAGGCACAACTCTTATTTTTTAGAAGCATTCTAAAATTGGTTTTTGAACTTTATCTCAAATGTCAAAATTATGATGAAAAATGAGAGTTTTTAGCCTAGAATGTGTTATAAATTATTTTCATGTTTTTACTAAAATTAAGTTTCACTTTTTTTTTTCACACCAAATTTTTTTTTTCCTTTTAAGATGAATACTCTTTACATAAATAAAAAAAAATGTACGCATCAATATTCTGTATTGTTCATAATTATGAAGATAATACCTTTAAAAATTAAGAAATTAAAAAGCAAAAAAAAAAAAATGTAGGTAAAGAAATTGGGAGAATTAATAAGAATCCAATGTGGTTATGGTAGCAGAACGTATAAAATATGATAAGTTTAGTTATGGTATTAAAACATAAAAAGTAGTTCAAATATTAAGTTTGGGCATATTAAAAAAAAAAAAAAAAAACTTTTGAGTGAGGGCACATTAAAACTATTAAGAGAAAAATGGGGGTCTTTTGAAGTTTAAAAAACTTGAGGGGGACACGTGCCCCCACTAACCCTACCTTAAATCCGTGCCTAATTAGAACATGGTATAGGAATCGATCCAAATTCACTCTTAGTGTTAATCACTAACTTAAGTATATGAAAATTTTATCAATTTAATTTTACTTGGTAAAACATCCCAAATGAGGAGAATTTCAACATCTAAGTGCATCATTAAATATAGAAAAGTTTATTTTATTTATTTGTTTATATTAAGAATTTGTTAGTTTTGATAAATAAATTTAATTAGTAACACTCATTTCAAAAAAAATTACTTAAGAAAGAGGGTTATAAATATTATAACAGTTAAATAACTTAAGGAACAAAATTCAACATCTTAAAAAGTTTTATCATCCCTTAGGCTTACGTAATAATTGCCATTTAAAAAATTATCTGCCGACTGCAATATATGTCCTTTTGCTCGTTCGAACAAGGGGAAAAAAAACCATGCTTTGTTTTCTTCCCTATCATGTCTAACCGTCAAATTCTAAAAACTTGACTAAATTCCTACTCACCATATCCAATACTTCAAATTGACTAATGACTTTGACACCTCTTGAGCACGTCCAGTTATTATAGATATAGCACACATACATAGTACAATGTTAAATGTGTATATGTTTATTAAAAAAAAATGTTATATATGTATAGACATATGACGTCATCACATAATGGAATAAGAGAATGTAAACAATTGAATGCTATGTGCAAATATTTGCATAAAATATAAACTTGTCGTATGTATTGATCATTAATGAAAGCATGCAAAATGGAAAAAAACAAAAGGGCTGATTCAACGAATTACACAACTTTTGGATTACATATATATTATATTCATCATATAATGCATGTAAGATGATCTGTACTTCACTGCGCAAAAAAAGAAAAAAAAAAAAAGAAAAAAAAGTACATGCATGTGGAGATATCATTATAACTATACTCTGTGTAAAAAGGAGTCTACATGTGTGCATGATTATGAAGAGCACCACTGCCAATTCCTCCTAAACGACAAGTGGCACATAAAGCAATCTGTACCCATAAATCCACTTCTTTATTCTTCCACCTTTCTTAATGTCCCCTGAGCCTATAGGAAATGTTTTGCTCTTTCTGAGCGATAATGGATTTTAGTTCTACTTTTAGGAGCCTAAAAGAACGAGAAAGATACTGCTATTAATAAAGAAAAATCCCCTCAAAAATTAACATCTTGGATTGGATATATGACAAGTTTTTCTTTTTTAGTTTTAGATTTAGTTGGGAAAATCATTCCAAATTTAAAATTTTCATATCAATTTTTATCTTTTTTTGAAAAGATTTTTATCTTTTTTAAAAAAGTTTTTGTCTTTTCTGAAAAGTCAACACAAATTTACTATTGAAACTTAAAATTTCGAACTCAAACTCATTCACCAAACGGACCCTTAATATCCCAGACAAATTTTCCATTCAAGAGGGGAGAGAGAGAGAGAGAGAGAGATATATATTATGTGGTGGTTTTTCATAAGAATAGAATTGAAATGTTCGGATTTGTTTGGTTCATTGGTTCTTTCCAACTCTATCCGTATTTTTTTTTTGTCTTTTTTTCAAAAAAGTTTTTATTTTTTTCTCAAAAAGTTTTTTGTCCTTTTGAAAATTCAAAAAAATTTACTATTATAACTAAAATATTTCAACTCAAACTAATCAACCAAACACATACTAAACCTTTTTTTTTTTTTTAATCAAAAAAACAAAACGATGCCACTGCAAAAGCATTTGTCCACATTCAGCTTTGGAGTAGTGGAAAGTACAGGTCCAATTTCAATTGCGGGCTACACTGCAACTTTCAAGACCAATAATACCCAACTTCTGTCACACGACACCATGAAACTTTCAGGTTTCTGAATGAGGTGTGCTGCCGGTATATTACTTTTAAGGAGTCGGTATTCAAATACAATACTTCTCCAACAGGATTTGAAAAACATTTTTATTTTAATAAATGAATAATAAATTAATAAAGAGATGAATATGCAGTCTTTCTTAAGGTCCGTTTGGTGAATGTGTTTGAATTAAAAAAATATGAAATTTTTGTTTATTTTTCAGAAAAGATAAAAACTGAGATAAAAAAATATAGTTTAAACTCGTTCATCAAAGAATGCCTTAATTTACTCTCTAATATTATGTTGAAACAGACTAATGTTGAGATTGTGATTTTAAAACACTTGCAAAAAAGTGATAGAGATGAATAACTAGATTTATAAACTGTCATTGAACCTAGTTTATTCCTCATCATTTTTTTTTTAACTTAGAAATGAAAGAATTTGAATTCTAGACTTCACCACCTTTCCCTCGTTAGCCTGAAAAGAATATCCATGTGGCATTCTGCACATGTTTTCTATAACGAAATTCTCAATCTGTTTGGAGTAAGGACACTTCCCCTAAGCGTATGATTGAATCTGGCCCAATGAGTCATATCCGTTTGCAACCAAAAGCTACAATATGCCAATCAATAACATGCTTGACAACCCTAATAGTTATGGATATTTTAACGTTACTACGTTTCTTTGCTCGCCCATTTAATAAATTTAAGGGCCTGTTTGGTGTATGAGTTTGAGTTAAGATTTTTAAGTTTTAATAGTAATTTTTGTTGATTTTTTCAGAAAAGATAAAAATCTTTTTCAGAAAAAGACAAAAATTGAGTTTAAATCTATGAGTTTGAGTTTGGCATCTAAACTCACCTAATTATCGAAAAAGTATTAGTGGATATCCCATTGATGCCCCCTCACTCCGCAGCTTTTTCTTTCCTTTTACAGGTTGCCTCACACAGGAACAAGTCCCAATATAGTGCATTTCTACATGTGATGTTTGTGTCAAGTTTTTAGCATTAAAACACAATATAATGTTTCAACACAATCATTTTATCTCCCAAAAATTGCATTGAAGTTTGTTCTCTCCCCCCCCCCCCCCTCTCAATTGATTCGCTTCTCTGTGGATTTGATTTTTGTTTTTCTCTCATTTCATTGAGCGAGTGTCGTAGAAACTTTGGGAAATCAGAAATGTAAATAAAATATCTTTGAAAAGAAGTAGTGTTACGCATCTCTCCCAAAAAAAAAAAAAATGTAAAGGGAAAAACTAGGTGTATACTCCAGATTTGCTATTGGAAAAGATTCATTCGAATGTGCCCCGCTCAACTTTTGGAGTTTCACTGTTTAGTCGTTTTATCCTTTGACGACATGGCGATTTTAAGTCTTTTGCCCGAGTTTCGGTGTCGTTTTCTCTAATATCTGTCGTAAGAAAATTGGGCCAGAAACTGGGCCATCGGTTGTGTTATTCTTCAGCCCACCCCCAACCGAACGAATCATTTACCCCAGGCCACCCGTTAAAACATCATCGTCGTCGTCGTCATTCGTTCTCCCGTTTATTCGTCTTCCCCAAAAACGACAACAAAACCGTTCACAATCCCAAACCCTAGATTCACCGGAGAAGCCATTGATGGACCTCCTTAAGCAAGAGCTCCTGAAGAAGCGCCAGAGCTTGGCCGAAGAACCGGCGGCAAGCGCTTCTTCAAGCGTTCCGAGATCGATCAGAAGAAAATCCAGAAGCTTCGCGAGCAAGAGAAGCGCGAGTTGGAGGCCAAAGCCCAGCGCCAAGCCACCACTTCTTCCGCCACCGCCGCCGCCGCCTCAGTCACGAAATCAAACACCTCCTCCTCCGCCTCCGCTGCCTCCGCCGCCACGACTTCCTCCTCCACCGCAACCGCATCCAAATCCCTAACCGACGAGCAGAACATCGACAACCTCGTACTGTCCAAGCAAGAAGTAATTCGCCGCCTCGGCTCCTCAAGCAACCAATCACGCTCTTCGGCGAAGACGACGAGTCTCGTCTTGACCGGTTGAAGTATGTGTTGAAGGCCGGGCTGTTCGAGTCGACAGCGACATGACCGAGGGGCAGACCAACGATTTTCTCAGGGATATTGCGGAGCTGAGGAAGCGGCAGAAGACGGGGATTCTGAGCGAGAGGAAGCGGCAGAAGACGGATGTTGACGGCGTGGCGGAGGACGGGGAAGGAGACGTTGCGGAGGAGGAGCTGAGCGGCGACGAGGGATCCAGCGGGGTCGACGCGGACAAGGATTTGAAAAGAATGAAGGCCAATTTCGATGAACTATGCGAGGAAGATAAGATTTTGGTGTTTTTCAAGAGGCTATTGAATGAATGGAAGCAGGAATTGAATGAGATGCAAGAGATCGAGAAACGGACCGCCAAAGGGAAGTCCATGGTGGCCACCTTCAAGCAGTGTGCGCGGTATTTGAATCCGCTGTTCAAGTTCTGCAGGAAGAAGGTAAAAGATCTGGTCTTTATGGTTATAAGTCTTAATATGCTTAATCTGAATAACATTTTGTCGTGCCAGTATTTGCTATGTTAATTAAGTTCTGGATTTTGCAACTCAGTACGTATAAAGTGTTTAGACAAAGCTCTTGGAAATGTATTTGAGTGACTCCATGTTGTTTATCTGGCCTCGTTATTTCTTTGATGGGATAAAGGTCTAGAACTGTTGAGGGTCATTAGAACGACTTGAGAGTTGGGTAGTATTTGGTTTCGGGAGATTATATAGCCAATTGTAGTTAAGTTTTGTAATGGGAAAGATTTTGAATTTGATTAGCCCGATGTAAACGAGAGATTATCTAGCCAATTATAGGTAAGTTTTGTAGTGGGAAAGATTTTGAATTTGATAAGCCCGATAAAAACCCGTTTACTGGTCGCCATCTATAATCTCCATCAGTTCATCTGGGGTTGCTTCTCAGAATTGAACGAGGAAATAATTTTGACGTCATGTGTAATTGAACATCCTAGGACTATTGTGTAGACCTTCTGGTATAGAATGTGTAATTAATATCCTAAGCTACTACTGAAATCTTTAACTGCTTAGTGCTTACTATGAATCTCCATTTGAATAACTGATAACAAGTCATGTCTTTGACACATTGTGGTCTGATTTTTTTAGAACGGGATCGAGTTGATTGTATCCATCGTTTAGGCTAGGAATTAAAACATTTGCAGCCCTTAAAGTATTTATACGGAGGAGATAATTTCTCTCTTGATTTATTCTTTCTGTAGGTTCTTCCAGATGATATACGCCAAGCTTTGCTTGTAGTCGTGGAATGCTGCATGAAGCGAGACTACCTAGCTGCAATGGACCAATACATTAAGCTGGCCATTGGAAATGCACCCTGGCCTATTGGAGTTACTATGGTTGGTATCCACGAGCGTTCAGCTCGTGAGAAAATCTACACCAACAGTGTTGCCCATATCATGAATGATGAGACAACCCGCAAATACTTGCAGTCTATCAAGAGGCTGATGACTTTTTGCCAGCGACGCTACCCAACACTACCATCAAAAGCAGTTGAATTCAACAGCCTTGCAAATGGCAGTGACCTACAGTCTCTGCTAGCGGAAGAGAGGGTTTCTGGAAGTAGTAGTAGTCAAGCCGGAGAGGAAAGGCTTCGAATAATGCCTGCTCCTAGAGACAGCTAGCCCTGTATACATCTAATTTTTCTCAATGCTGAAAAATCTTAGGCTTTGTATGGAAACTCTACCATGATTTGCTTCTATATTGAGATGGAATATGGTGTCAAAAGTATGCAAGCGTGAGCCATGGATCTGCCACGGTGCTTGATCCAGAAATCGAAAAGAAGATGGAGTATCCATTTGTTTCTCTGCGAGACATCGATTGTATACAAATGCGTTTTTTTGTGTCAAATTAAGGTGCAGACTTATGTTAAATCTATAATCTGATATACATGCTGTATATGATTCTGAGAAAACAAGGCGTCCACCAGGGGTCTTTCAATCATTAATCCTCCGTTTGGTATTCAAGTTTAATTTTAATTAAATTATGGAGGTGTTTGGTGAATGAGTTTAGTTTAAGATTTTTATGTTTCAATAGTAATTCTTCAGAAAAGATAAAAAATTTTTTCAGAAAAGACAAAAAAAATTTTCAAAAAAAGATAAAAATAATGATTGAAAAAGTACAATTTAGTTTGAAATAAGTTATAAACCAAACATGTCCTATATTTTTTCATCTCAACTTTTTTTTTTTTTTAAGTTAACAAATTTTATAACTAGTTTTTGAAAAGTTAACTAACTCCAGTTCAATAATTTCATCCCCAATTAACTTACAAAACAGAGGTCAAGTTACTATTGTCTGGCTGAAAGCAGAAACAGAAGCAGATTTTCTTGCTATGTAACGAGAGATTTTCATATATTTGGTGCGAAAATTTGTTCATATGGTACATAATAAATAAACATAACAGCATTCAAAGTTACACTGGCCTAACAAGCTCTACGTGTTATTTTCTAGTCAAGAAATGTAGTCATTTTTCATGGAAAATCATAAAATGTGAAATCATCCGCTTAATGGTGACAACGAAATGGTACACAACAAAGAAACACAGAATCTGCTAGTACCGGGTCTAATTTTTGGGTCAAATATCATTGGCTCTTCCTCAAACCAAATGTGTCTTCAACTCCATTTGTCACCCTCTTCCTCCGTTCAGCGATCATGCCTTCATATGCCTAACAATAGACAAACAAAAACTTCAAAAATAGCATATAACTGATGTTTTAGTTATTAGATCAATTTTTCAATGAACGTATTTATGGTTGAAAGTATTCTGAACGTCGCACTGTAAAATTTTAAGAGAGACATTCACATCTCAGATTAGTAAAAAAACTAATCCGGCTAAAACAATACTAACTACCGGTAAGATAAAAATACAGTTCCTCTCATATGCTTTCCCGCAGAGTGTGCGGCGATTCACACACCTTTGGATAAGAGTACAGAAATAGGTACCACCATGCGCATATCAGTAAAGAAACGACGATAGTGGCGAATACTGAGTGTAAAATCAGCCAGCTCAAGGCAATTGCCGATACCCCAGTCAATGCAATTGTCCATGGTTGACACCTACAAACAAAAGTACCAAAAAGAAATCAAAATTAGACTAAACTAAAATTAAACAACATGGATACTAATTAAATGGTAAATCATGAATATGGTGCTTTCTGCTTTGTTCTCTAGGCACAAAAAGTGACCACCAGTGTGTCTAAATCATGAACAGAACCTTTTACTTTGGTTTGATGTAGCAGAATCAATTGAACTAGAGAACACGATAAGTCTGTCTGTTTACCATTAGTACGACAAGTAATCCAGAAAACAACCTGAGAGAGAGAAGCTTACCAGGATGGTTTAGTGTCCCAAACGAGTCATATTCAAGAGAAAGGTAGTTGAGATAGCCATCCATATCATCAACGACACCATTTTCATCCAAGAACTGAGACTCATTTGGGTCGCCAGAATTGCTTCCAAAGGCCACGATTTTGTCCCCAAATCCGTTGGATTTGAGAGCAGAAGATGGGATATACGACGAGAAAATGGGATTGGAAAGATGGGTTTGAGGAGACGAAAGACGGGGTTGTAATCGTAGTGCTGGAACGGCGAGGGAGAGAGGGAAGACGGGAAGTGTCGCCATTTTTGTCCTTGTACACACTAAAAATATCTATTCCCCAGCTTTTTTTTTTTTTTTTTTTTTTAGAGGCTTTAAAATGTTTATTTCACTTGAGGAAAAAAAAAAGGTTCCCAAGTCGGAGGTGGTCCGGTTGGTTAATTCAACAGGCAGCAAACCGCCACTAGACTAAAAAAAAAAAAAAAACAAACAAACAAACTTGCTACTAGAATACTATCAAAAAAAAAAAAAAGATTACACTACAGCTTTGTGGTCTAGACAACTACCAAAAAAAAAAAAGAGAGAGAGAGCGATTACACCACAGCTTTACGGTCACACCTTTTATTGTTGTTTTTTTTTTTTTTTAAACTTTTCTTTAATGATTTTATTCCTTAAATTTTAAAAACTTTGAGTGAAATAAAATGCGGAATTATTCTGATTGTTGATATAATTTAATAATAATACAAAACTTAATTTTATTATAAGATGTTGAATTCGAAACCCCTCCATTATTCAAATTCAAAAACATGAAAGAATGAATTCCACGTAAAACATGACTAGTTAAAAAATATTCACACACAAAAAAGAATGCAAGAGAGAGAGAGAGAGAGACAAAAAGATAAAAAGTGAGAAAAGGCCAAAATAAGTGAAACGACAGCAAAGGAGTTCACAAAATAGAACGACAACAAGGCAACAAAAACATCGCAATAATAAACGACAAGAAAAGAAAAACGACAATAAACCTAAAACGTCTGAGACTAAACGTCTACCATAATATATATCTATATTTTAATTTATGACCGTCTATAACATGAATGAATGATTTTATCTCCTGACTATTAAGTTTTCTAGAAAGAATCCATTCTGAATTTAAAATAAGACGAAATCTTAATCTTTTTTTTTTTTTTTGAGAAATCTTAATCATATTTGATTCTCATAACACTTGGAGTTTCTCATCTAGAGCATATTTATTTATGTATTTCATGGTGTTTATTGTAACATAAAAAATTGAAAGATTAAGTTAAAAAATGTTAAAATATGTTTTAAAGCTTTTTTTTTTTTTTTTTTTGTAGTTTCGGTAATTTTATGATATTTTGAATTTTTCGTAAAATCAATAGATACTAACAAGGCAGTGGGCAACAAAACGACAACAAAATAACGAATGATTAAAGGAAACGACGCCCGTAAATAAACAAAAATGTTACGAACGACGACGGAAAACGACAACACATACGAAAACGACAATAAAGTAGACTTAGGACAGAAATCCAAAACCTACAGGGAGGTAATTAATGATAGTGGAAAGTGTAAATGACAACAAAAATGAGCTGACAAAACGACAAGAATAAAACCACGTAAATTAATAAAAGCTAGAAGTCTAAAAAATGACCGCAAAGTAATGAAAAACAGAAGTGCATAAACGACACCAAAATGCGAGGGTGACAACGAAAAGAATGGAAAAACAAGGTATGAAGTATGAACAACATCAAAGATAGTAAACGACATCATAATGAGGGAAATAATTGACAACAAAGTAGTGACCCGCAAAAAGTGCAAAAACAACAAGAAATAAAAAAACGACAATAAAGGAAACAAACAAAATCACAAGAAAACGACAGCAAACATGAAAAGGAAAAAACATCGAAACTTAAAAGCAACAATAACAAGAATAGAAAGAGAACGACAGAGAAAGGCACGCATTGCACAACGATATGGAAAAGGAAAAGCGACAACAACGTTTAAACCATCAAAAAAAAAAAAAATTGAAACAAGAGGACGTGAAAAACAAGAAGGGAGACAACAACAG
Organism: Ficus microcarpa; assembly: GCA_025413485.1. Classification (NCBI taxonomy): domain Eukaryota; kingdom Viridiplantae; phylum Streptophyta; class Magnoliopsida; order Rosales; family Moraceae; genus Ficus; species Ficus microcarpa. Next base: position 2,777,619 of record CM046384.1, on the reverse strand, counting down.
AGCCAGTTGGCAAGGAGCGAAGGACAACAAATCTACAAACGACACAGACGAAAAAAGGACAATAGACGCTAAAAAACCATACAATACATAAGAAAATAAAAACGAAGACAAAAAAAACCAAGCGACAACGAAACGTTTAAACGACGATGAAATTTGAGGAGATAAACGACAAATAAGAAAGAAAACGACACCAAGAATTTTTCTTGAAAAAACGACATAAAAGATTAAAACAAGAGGAAGGGATTATGCAACAAATCAACTACAGGTAACCAAAAAACAAAAACGCAAAAACGACACTCAATGAGAACAGGGATGAAAGTCGAAGCTTTGAAAACAGCGAAAAAGGGAAATGCAGAAACTTCTCATTTTATGTTTGGCTAAAACTCTCTTCTATATTGTAAAAGCACAACCGTAAGCTCCCATGCAGTGGGAGGAGCCCGGGGCTCCGACCTTGTGCCTGTCGAAGAATAAATTCATGTAGAATGCAAATGTTCAACCAACATTGTTTTTCTTTCCGCCAATTCACCTTAAAGAGCTATTGATGCTGTGCCTCCAACAGGCTAATTGATGAGCATAACAGGTTCAACCATTTACACAAGTTCAAGAATCCTAGGCTTGTCAAGTAGTAAGCCAAGATACCTCATCAGTATCTCAAGGCATCTAAAACCGTTTCCGACAATATGATCATAAACGATAATTTGCAAGTACAAACGCCTAATTTCCAGGATCTATATGACAGGGAGAATGCTTAAACCATCGAGGTCTTGATGACTCAGGCATCTTGAACCCAAATCCTCACAGATCCATCGTTTTGAAGGCCAGCAGAGGCAATTTTGTTCTCAAAAGGGTGACAGGAAACGGAGATGACAGTATCAGTGTGGCCTTCAAGTTTCTGAATCATAGTTTTTTGCTGGAGATCCCACAAATAAACACAATGATCCTCCGATCCACTAACAATATATTTCCCATTTGTCACGGAGAACGTGGATGTTAAGCAGTATACTTTGTTCACATGACCGGTGTACACTTTCAAAAACTTTCCGTTTGAGTAGTTCCACAGCTTCTGCACTCAGGAAAAAAAGGTGGGTCGTTAGTACGAACAAAAGCCAGTCAGTTTAACATTCAACGACAAACAATTCCACAACAAGATAACAGTAAATCCCTTTTTTTTTTCTCCCCCTTCTTTTTTCATTTTTCTCCCCTCAAAACTCCATTCAATTTGGTAGCCAAGTCCACATCACAAGGGAAACAAAAGAAGAGAATCATAAATTCGTAATAGTGAACTAGAAACGTAAAAAGCTCTTCTTTTGTCCCCCCTTGTGCTTTTGTGGGGAACGACAAAGGTAGAACCAAACGATAAGCTATCAGAATACCAAGTTAAATACGAATTTCCAATCACCATACTACTAATATATAAACATAAGCGACAAGTCAAACACTCGAAACTCAACTTTCAACCAACCACATAATTCCCAAATTTCAAGTTCCTAACCTCTGTCCCAATTTTACAAAAATGAAAGACACTCTGTGAACTTGAGCATAAATTTCCCACCATAAATTTTCTCTTTTTTCCTTTTTCCTAACTCCTGAAATCAACAAAGGAAGGTGAAACGATATCACAACCCGACAGCCCGATCAAAATTTACGGTCTCAAGTGTGTCAAGCCTTTCCCAGAGAAGATTAATCGGCAATAACCAATGCACGACAACTAGATTGAAAGTGAAAAGCTTTCAAATTCCAAATCTCAAGTTCCTAACCTCTATCTATTTATATCAACAGACAGAACAAGCATAAATTTGATTGCAATTAACTCCTCCTGATTGTATTGAAACTTAAGCATTGTCGAGCTTGTGGAGCCTAATGATCGGCCTAATTCACAGTTAGCACTCGAGCTATCAAAGAGGTTAAGAGGGGGAAAAAAACACGAGGTGCGGGATTTTCAATGGTAATCTTCTAATCTGTTATAGCAAAACCAGAAAGTGGATGTATAACCACTATAATTCCTTCAATTTCATATAAATTTCCCACCATAAAGTTAGTTATATATGTATATGTATTGCATTTCATGTTGCTGAAGCAAAATTTAGTCTCAAGCCTATCAGTAAAGAAGTGTAATTTGGAGTGAAAAGCTCTTAGAAAACTTGAAAGAAACGATGAAGGACATACGAGAGTGTCGTTGAGAGTGGCGACGAGGATGAACTTCCCATTCGGAGAGAACTTAGCAAAGGAAACAGCAGGGACTTTGTCGTCGATGAGAGTCTTGAGGCAGGTACCGGAGACGCTGTCCCAGATCTTGCAAGAGCCATCATGGCTGCCGGAGACGATGAGGGAGCCGTCGCGGTTGAAATTAACGGAGGTGACGGGCATGGAGTGAGCCCTAATAGAGTGGAGGCACCTGCCGGTCTTGACCTCCCAGATGCGGATGGAGTCGTCAAAGGAGCCGGAGACGATGAGGTTGGACTGGGGGCTGAAGTTGACGCAGAAGACGAAGTCGGAGTGGCCGCGGAGGGTCTTGACGCACTCGCCGCCGGGGAGCGGGCGTCCCAGATGCGGAGGGTGCGGTCGTCGGAGGCGGAGCAGATGTAGTGGGAGTCGGAGGACCAGGCGAGGTCGGAGACACCCTCGGAGTGGCCGACAAGGCGGTGGAGGAGGGAGAGGGTGTCGGAGGACCAGATAACCACCGTCTTGTCGAGGGAGGCGGATGCCAGAAGGGTTCCATCGTTCGAGAATTTCACGCACGACACCGCCCCTTCGTGCCCCCGAAGGCTCTTCACGTGTCGGTACGGCTTGTACGGCGGCGCCTCTTGCCCGCTGCTCGCCATTTCCTTTTCCCTTTTTTTTTTTTTTTTTTTTTTCGCGCGCCCTTTTTCGGGACTGAAACGATTCTTTCTTTGATTTTCTTGAATTGATTTAGTTAAATCTAACTAATTGTTTGTTCTTAAAACTTTTTTGGTGTTTCTCTTTCCTTCTCCACCTCCTCCTCCTTTTTTTTTTTTTTTTTTGACGAGAAGAAAATTGAAGTGCGGAGGTAGACAAATAAATGGATGGATCTGAACCCGGTCTTTATATTCTGTTAAAGCAATTGTGATTGTTTTCCTTATTATTTCTTCTGATAAAAATAATGAAAATCGGTAATGTCTTCCAACTCTTTCAATTAATAAGAATATATAGAAAACTTCTAAATAAGACGGCCTCCCTTAAAAAAATAAAAACAAAATAAAAATAAAACTGAGACGTCCTCGACATAGACATCGTCTAATGTCCTTCTTGTAGGACGGTCCTTCACTTACGTGGAAAGAGTTTTCGCTTTTTAGTTATTGATTAATGGGATGTCAGTCATCAACAGCGCAGGGTTACAACATATTGAAAAGTACTTAAGGTGAGAATCGACTGGGTAAGATTGTAATATTTCGTAATGGGCAGTGATTCAAAAGTAATTTTGTTCGTATCCTGAATTGAATACGACAACATAATATTGATGTATAATTCCACAAACCAACGCAGACATAATCGTAACATAATTCAGTTTTAAAGGCAAAATACAACACTCTTAATGCTACACAGCAGATCTTGAACATTAAATGAATGGGGTAGCTTTTTGAAACTTACATTATTCTGAATACACAGTTCAAATTTTATATTTAGATTCATACATTTAATTTGATGACAATGTTTTAAAAATTTAAGTACAATTTATGATCGAAATGAACTCTTAATTAATAAAATAACCAAGGATTCCAATCTAATTAGGGAGCCAACAAAATTGTATGATAGAAAAAGACAAAACAAATAACTTCCAACAGGATGGTTTTGTAATGCATAATACTAATGAATTATATATTAAAGCACGGTCAAAAGAAAACAAAAAATAAGACTCTCCCTAATATCTCACTCAAGCGACGAGATGCAAATGTCATAAATAATGCATAAAATCACAAAGAAGAAAGAATCCGTAATTCTTTTAAGCAAATCCGATCTCCAATATTATAGATTTATACTCCATTTAGTAAGTTAGTTTAATTCTAACTAAATTATATTTTTTTAATCTCAATTTTTGACTTTTTAAAAAAAATTAAAAAAGTTTATAATTAATTTTTTTAAAAATCAATTAATTCCAATTTAAAAATTTTATCTTCAACCAACTTAGCATACCAAACAGAAACTTAGGCCTTACTTTAGCTGACAACAAGTAGAAGGGAAATACTTCTATAAAAAAATAATAAAAAATAAAAAATTAGAAATACTTTTGCCTTAGCCTCATCAACCGACTTATTGCCTAACCAGTTTTAAAAGGCATCTGATTACCCCTCCTTCGATCGTGAGCGTTCCACTGACATCTGAATGGTCCAGAAATAAATTGATGGATGGTGCTGATTGTTTCTATGGTAGGGAAGTAATTATATATGTACATTGTATACGAGGAAACAATTTAAAATAGTGATTTGATCATTTTGAAATGTGCCCTCAAGATGATGAATGTGTAACTATTTAAGAAGGTAAATAAATGTAAATAACTAAGAGGTCGAATGGCACAACATTGGGAAATAAAAAGGTAAAAACCGGTGGCATTTCTGGAAAGCTTCAGTTTTTGCCGGCGTGGTGATCAGAGAAGCGGACTGATTTCGGCTGCAGTGATGATCTGAACAAAAAAAATGGATTAGAAGGAGAAGAGGTGGTAGATTGATTGTTAGGGAATAATAGTTGAGATTATATTCGAATTATAATTTTGTAGGTCTTTTTTTTGGAATTTTTCGTACATCCAGAAACAGAGGAGTTGAACAGGAGTAGTTGTGGAATTAATTTAAGTATTATAAGTGTCATTTGTAAGTGATTCTATTTTTGATGCTGAGTACAAGTGTCACCTTTCTACCACATCATCTGTCCATGAGCAGTGACTTGTAAGAATCCAACAACATGCACGTTGTAACTCCTCACTATATCAACCACTGCATGAAGCGGAGAAGCCTGTGATGTGCCGGCGGCAATTGTTCATGTTTGACAGCCACCGTCTCCTGCAATCCTTAGCAAATATTTCTTCCTTGACTCTTCTCTGCAGTTCAGTCCTTAACTTTACTGCCAACGACTAGTTTCTTTCTTTTTTTTTTTAACACTGCACCCTTATCTATATAATGTCACATGGCTTTTAGGCTACCCCTCCTCTTACTGTAGATGAAATCGGACCATCAGCCTCTCATCAAACGGTTTATAAGAAACTGTCAGAAATGTCCGGTGAAAAGCTTGTGTGGGAGGGAAGACACATCCTATATATATATATACTACAAAAAATCAGTGACTCCTTTCGTCATCCTTCCTTACTTGTCACGTGGTTGTCATGTAATCATCATGTGACGATCATGTTATTGTCACATTTTTGCTTCATACTGTATGCGCAAACATACAGCTAGTTTTAAAATGAAAAAACAATGCATAGTACTGAGAATTTTGCTGCTAAGTCTGTTACCACGAGAAAGAGAAGTCCAATCAAGTGAAATTCAGACTTCATGATTCCCATTTTGATAGCTAGCAGTTCTTTCAACGTGGAGTGGTGCTGTAGCTAGAAAAGGGAGCCCGAAAAAAAAATAATAAAAAAATGGAACAGAAGTAGCTCTCCCCCATCGATTCAAGAACAAAAACAAACGAATACCCTACATTCTTTACTCCAAGGAAAATGCAAAATCCTACTTCGTGCATACTTGGTGGTTTGATTTGCTTAACACTTTGTTTGCTCCACATTTGCCGGTTGCATCGTACTCCTCCTCGCAGCGTTCTATTTTGGAGTTTGGATGCCAAGTTCTGTGTTTTATTACTCTGTCATTTTTCTCTTACGTTAAAAGAAAAAAAAATATATATAATATGGATCCAATTTTCCTACAGTTTTCCTCTCAAAATCCACTTGGTTTGATTATTTCCAAAATAAAAGGCTATAAATTTAGAAGTTGTGCTTCTCTTTGTACAGATTCAAAGAATTTGTTTAAAATGAAAGATTTGATTTATTGTTACGTATTTATTTTTACCATTTTTAGAGAAGTCAAATAGAACATTTATAAACACAACCGCCCGCCCTCCGACCGCCCATGCTTGGGCGGTTAGCAGTTTCCGCACTCCTCAAACAGAAAGTTTAAAACCCAACCCAAACCCCGCCCCACAACCACGAACCCACCCGCTTGTTCACCCCTAATCAACTCAAATTAGCTGCATAAGCTTTATTTGCAGTATGATGCGAACACCATTTAAACATGTTTAAGAATCCTAGGCTGTCAATCATTATAATCCGCTTAAGTTCAAGTATATATGCGATAGGGAGAATGCTATTTGTCTACAAAGTTGTAGCAGCTCAGGCATTTTGAACCCAATTAGCAAATGATCATATTAATTATACCTTTAATCTTTTTTTCTTTTCTTTTCTGTTCTTTTTTTTTTTTTTTTTTTTTTTTTTCAAATTTCCCTTCAAAATGAAAATTTTTCCCTCAAAATAAATGAAAGTCACAAGTGGAAGAAACGACACTACACTTGCAGTACTTTTAGACAGCATCATCAGCAACCATTTTAAGTACCAAACAACTAAAACAAATAAAACGATATGTAATGGTAAATATCTCGGACTGACTGGTAAACTAGGATTTACAAGCCACTTCTAATGCTCTTTTTAGCCTTTTTATCTTTCTCTTTTATATTGGATGAAAAGAATTTTTGATCCCTGCAAGTGCAGCATATTTTGCCCGCCTCTAAGCCAATAATCAAATAGACGGATGAAAAAGAGAGAGCATTCACAAAAGGCTCTGATGGTGCATATTGAAAGGAAAGGAGTTGAAAAGATAGCCATAAACGTCGTCATTAATGGGTATGTAAAAGCAAAGAAAAGGATTTGAGAGGTCCTTTAAGTGGGCTATGAAAGACATCTCTTGTTACAACAGAGTAAGGACTACTTCCGAACCGATAACCCACCTGAAGACACTTATGCTGTTCTGTGGCTTCATGTGGACCAGCCGCAAAATTGTCAGAACAACTGCGTGATATGGCACGCTTCTCCAAATTTAACCACGGCACTCGGTAGAGTTGAGTTCCATTAAATGCCTCCTCAGTTCTGTAGAGCACTCAGTCAAGACATGCAGGGAGTTATTAAAGTACGATGACCACCTTGCCGGGAATGTACACACATCATCCAATCCTCTTCGAATATACGCATGGTTTATAAGCTGTAGATATCTTCAAGAATAAAGCATTTTCCTTGGGCAGAGAGAGAGAGAGAGAGAGTACCCAATCCATCTGGTCACCACAAATTTTAGTCCTTGCCAATCTAGATCCTAATCTCATCCAGCAAGAAAATCGACCTCATCCGAGCTTTCCTCGTAAAAAACAAAACCCTCATCTCGACCATCTTCATTGCCACTACCATGGTCGCTATTGTAACTGCTCTCCGAAAAACTCATTAACATTGAACCATCCGATGAATGACTGCTCATTCGCGACGGCAGACTGATATCACTATTGATCTCACTGTCAAACATCTGCTCAATCTCAATGTAACTGCAAAAATGCAGATTCCCTTATGATACTGGTAAATGAATCTCCGAATGCCAATAGATATTATAGTAAAAAGATCTAGGGAAAAACTAGCATTTGCAATGACATAAACAAGAAATAACTGAAGAATAAACCTACCTTCCCTCCAATGGAAATTCAGCCAGCAAACAGATGTCTGGCCTTTCTTCCAATACCTGCTTTATGGGGATTGCACTGCGCAATGAGAAATTTCTAGATCGTAAGAATAAAATCCAAATATTAAACCCCACCTTATTGAAGGAAAGCAGATTTAGGAAATTCTAAATGCGAACATCAAAAGCCTAGACAGTCTTCCAAATCCAACAAAGAGAAGAGATAATCCATCAAGCAAGGAAGAAACCAGTACCTTGTGTTATAGCACCTGTCATACCAGTCACTCTCAGAAGCCAAACCTTCTCTATTAGATATGTCCTGCTCCCGGAGGTAGACAAAAGTGGAAAATTAGATACAAAATCAAGCACCTAGGTGCAAATCGTTAAAAAACACAAGGATAAGTAATAAACAAATCATTAAGTTGCAACTTTAATGCAGGTCAATGCAGAAAGATTACGGTCATTTCCAATTCACTTACAAGGAGTTTGAGGAATTTGAAATCCCCAGAAATAATTGCGGTCAAAAGCCGAGCAACTTCCACCTGTAAATGACAAAATAGAGTTCTCACACAGAGAGACAGAGAGAGAGAGAGAGAGAGGTGGAGAAAAAGTAGAGGGATACTAGTAGTCCTCACCTCTTTGAGATGCATACAATCCCGTAAAATTAAGACTTCTACCAAATTTCCACCTATGTTGCTTCCAAGGTTCCTAAGAGGAAAAAGAAAGTCTCGCTCAACTTATAAGGTGACACATCAATTAAATATTCAAATAGGGATGTGGATTAGTATAAATAAATAAATAACTGACCTTAAAAATGTTCCAGAGATAGAATAGGATGTTGAAAAATCCACATACTTTAGTTTTCTAAATCCCTGCACCAGCACCCAGATAATAAATTACAATACTTGCATTTTACCTTGCGAATCCTGTCTAAACAATTTTTTTTAACTTACACATCCCTAATTAAAGAAAGGAACCCAAATCAACATATATAACTACAAAATAAGTAAGGTGGAATATAATGCCCCTAACAATTTGTCAAAGCAGCTCAAAGCGTTATCTTGAAGTGGATTTCATTGAATTCCAAGTTAGATATTCCAAAAAATGAAAAGTTTTTAAGTAAAACAAAACAAAGAACCTTGGACAACCAAATTTCTTGAATCCAAATGAAAAAATGACAATGTAACAAGGTAAGACCTGTTGTCACTTGTGATGTTAAAAATCAAAGTTTCACAAATCATATATGTCTTAGATTCATATATCACAACCAAGCATCTCTCAAATAGACATGAACATGGAGAAAGAAAAAGAGATACAGCAAGTATGCTTCTACATAAAGTCAAATAACCGTCGAAAAACATAAGGAATTGTGGCATATGGATTCTTGAAATTGCAGGATATACCTTAACCAGTATGCGAACTTTATAATCATGCAGCTTAAACCCTCTAAGAGCCAATGAAGTTAGATTAGGACAATTATTCACTAGATCAACGCAGGTTTGTGATTTCAAACTGTCATCTCTACCTGTGACACAAGAAACACAAGAATAAGAAAAAAATTGGGGCCCATAATCAGGGTACATTGAAAAGCAAGCATGCATGCATTACCTGTTTTTGAAGATTCAAAGAACAAACGTTCTATTAAGTGACAGTTCGCACTCACAGATATCAATGTTTGCCTCAACTCAACATGTCTAGTCATTAGAAAGAAAGTTGTCAGCAGAAAAATAACAACAAAGTTTTCAAACATTAGCCATGTACCTCATGTCTATCTATCGAAGATTTAAAACTAAATAATATATTTTCGGGCAAATGTTCACTTAAAGATTACATGGATTAACATACATAGAACTAGAAGAGCAGTAGACAAAGTATTTGTGACTTGAAGGCAGTAATTAAAATGCACCAATATCCTTCTAAGAAACTTGAAAAAATAAAAATAAAAATAAATAAATAAATAAATAAAGCATGCAAACTTACAAGCCAACAATTTCCAAATCAAGCAGGGAGGGACAAACCGACAATGCCCCACAAAGTGACGAGCTATCCATTCTTTCAATATTGTAAAGGTGCAGCCTTCTCAAAAGAGTCCTTAAAATACACAAATAAAAATAACATATTAACAGAAAGATCTGACTGTAACACATCAAATTCACTCCCTAGTGTAAATTAAAGCATACCCTGGTGTACCATTGTCACCGAGTAAAGGGCTTAAACAGGATCTTGTGAGAATGGAGGACTCTTTCCCTTGTCTGGATCTCTTGTCATTCCATGAGAAGTTCGATACCTCTACAGCATTTCTGATTGTATAAACTAACGGCTGACAAGGTCCAAGTGATCCATGGGAGCCTTGAACAACACCAAGCTTAAGAGATCTGCATAATCATTAAGAAATACGTAGAAAAAATCCAAAAGATATAATAGGATGCAACGCAATGCATAATCAAACAAAACCCCAATATGAAATAGATATCACTTGCCCATAAACTGCTAGAACAAATAGTTAAATTAAAAATTCAAGAAAAGGGAGGAAGAATAATTCCTCAAAATGCAAGTTCAAGCCAAGCAACTCTTTGAGGTTTCTAAGGATAAGTGCAATCAAATGCATTGTTAACTTTAAAGATTTTTAGGCACAAAGTTCTTACTGAAGGGCTCGCCCCGCCCGGTGGATCATTGTGGATACAACTGCATTATTAACTTTTGGGACAACTGTAGTTAAATCAATGTTGGCATAGCATGAGGGATCCATGGCACACTTATGAAACAGAGAACAAGTAGCAGCTGCATAACAAAGGCTCTGTGTATCCAGCATTGAAAAAACCTGCAGGTCACCACACAGCATCAACTAGTGAGATACTTTACTTCCCACCACAATTTTCTCATGTAAAGTAGTAGACAATTGATTCTAAGAGCCGTTAATGTTCGACATACTAAAAATAATTGACATATAGCCCATCACCCAATTAAGACAAGCTAAATTTGCAACGATCCATATAGCAGAAGACAGAAAAAGAACGCCTTATGATGCTATAGATATTCCTTCAACTTTCCCGATCAAATTTTCACACTACTACATATTCTAATGCACTAAATAGTAAGCACTACTTGAGCTCGTATCAGTATCCAAAAGATAACAAACAAACAAAGTGCCAAAAATGTAAATCACCACCATTTCCTCACATGATTACATTGCAAATGCCGAGAAAAATGTATTACATCAAGCACAACAAAGAAAGCCGGCAAATTAAAAAATAAAATAGAATAAAATAAAAATATAAACCTGGAAAAAATCTCAAATTCTCAAATTCACAAACAAGACCTATAAATCAACCCGAAAATTGGCATGGAAAAGCAAATCTTCCGAAAACGAACAAAGGAATCATGTAATCAATCAAACCTTACGCAATCAATCGGAAGGGCTTCATTTCCCCCAAACAAAAAAAAAAAAAAACGAAAAAACAAAAAAAGGAAAGGGAAGCGTACTTTGATGGTGAGGTCGGGAGGGAGAACCCAGGCGAGGGAATTGTGCTTGGAGGCGCGCTTCCTGGCTGAGCGCTTGGCGGCGTCGAGGAGAGAGGAGCCCAATTGGAGTGCGCGATCGATGAGAAGAGCCTGATCGGAGTCGGAGGAGTGGGAGTCGAGAAGGCGCTCGAAGGAGAGGTCGACGGAGAGGGAGGCGGAGGAGGAGGAGGGGGAGGAGGAGTGACGGAGGAGAGAGTCGAGGAGGAGGTCGAGATCGGAGAGGTGGTTGGGATTGGGATTGGGATTGGGATTGGGGATGGGGAGTCTAGGGTTTTGGGAAGGGCAGGGACGCTTCGCCATGGACGAGGGGCTGTGGAGGAGAGCATCCATAGCGGTAGGAGAGTCGGTTACCCAAACTGCCACTTACCAATTACTTCCATCTTAAAACACACACTCACTCACGCACACACACACACGCACACACGCACCAGAGAGAGAGAGAGAGAGAGAGAGAGAGAGGCGGACACGAAGAGATGGTTGTGCTTTCGGAGTTAAGATACGGACGAGGCGTTTTACGCCACGTGTCTTTTGTACGTTTGTGCATATGGCTTTAAGTATTCTGCCTTTAATTCCTCTCCTCACTTACATCAACACCATATTTCCTCCTTTTTATTTTCAGAAAAAAAAAAAAAAAAATACACACAGCACAGATAGTCTATTGGTTCAGATAAAAATAATTAATTTTTAATGAAAAAGTGAAATTTACTGGAATCATGGGTGACAGACACGCAAGCTCCACCCTTTTTTTTTTAAGGAAAAAGATCGCAAATTTTTCTTTTAGAATATGCTGTGGCTATGAAAGCTTGTTTGGGAAGGATTTGCTTACCGTATCATCAGATATATCAATTATAGTCTCAATTTTTTAAGTAATAATTATATAATATTTTTTATTAATAAAAATAACTAATTAATTAATATAATAATATTTAATTATTTATTAATAAAATAATAATAATTCATATGTCATATATATTGATATTCAAAAATTAATATTAAAATTAGTGTTTATAGTATTTTTTATTTATTTGTTTTAGATAGTAAATCCTATCATAATTATGTGACCTTTAGGCACAATTGCTCTGGATAATGCTTGTAACTCCTATGACACTGGTTACCGACGTAGAACTTTTATATTAGAGTTGATTATTTTCTAAAAATTAATTATAATTTTTATTTATTTTTCTGAAAAATGATAAAAACCAAAATTGAATTTTTTAGTTTGAAACTTGAGACCAAACTAATGATTAGTCAATACTTCCTTAAATATGGTTTTTTTTTTTTCTTTTTTCAGACAAACTTTTAGTCTTTTTACCTCCACACGGCATTGCTCCGTCAGACTTTTTGTCTATTGTCGAACATCCACGATTGTTGATTTACGTAAGAGTCTAAGCCTCATCTTATTTCAATCCATTTTGGTTGGTCATCCTTTTGGACTAGCTGTCGATCGTCGCATTATTAAGCTATTGCTTGAATGACTACCTTAACGGAGATCCTTATTTTAAATACGAAAAAAATTCCTTCCATCTTTCAGAAATAAAACTCTCTCTAATACAATGTAAAACAATTTTCAATTCAAAAGTGTATTTAAATATTTACATATTAACTCAAATCCAGTCATTAAATAGAGCCTTTTATAATTAGGACATTCTTGTCAATGGTGAATAAATGCACAAAAATTAATCAAATATGATAAAGATTTGACAATTTAAAAGCAAATCTTAGGAATTGTTTGGCTCTCCATTCCGAATATAAAATTTTTCATTTTAATTTTTGTCTATTTTTGTGAAAATTTAATCAAAATTATAATTAGTTTTTGAAAGTTAATCAGCTTTAATCTAAAAATTCAATTTCAAATCGGTACACCGAATACAAGTTTTCTAGTAGTTGCTCCCTTTTTTCCCCTCTCTCTTGAAACAGAATGAAATTGAATACTTAAGATCAATAACTACCTCACAAGGATTCAACAATACAAGGACGAAGACTCCTTCGTTGAATTTGGTATCCAAGTCTCCGTGTTTGTCAATTTTTTTGTTTCTCGATGGTGTGCAACAAGAACAAAATCCATGTGTTTTAGATCTTTAAATATTCATATACAATCCAAATATGACAATATATTTGACACGAAATCTTTAGAGAAATGTGATTGCAGACATAATCTAGCAGTAATTACACAGTTTACTCCACTGTAAGGTGAAGAGTTCAAATCTCCCTACTTTCAAGTTAATATATATATATATATATAAGGCAACATCTTGCAGAAACATTTGCCCTTCCTTTCTGCACTGGTTTTTTCTTCGGCCGGTGATATCTGAGGCTGATGGAACGAATGATTTTTAACAAATCTAGAGTTTACGAAAACAGAGTGGCTATTTTGTAAGACAACACACTTGAAAAATGGACAAGAAAATAAATAAAATAGCACGACATGATGAGACCAGCATCCCAGGAAACATGGGAGCAAAACTCATCTGAAAAATGGCATCTGCATTATCACATTATCATACTCTCAATCTCAACTCACCTGCAGATTTTGTCACTTGTAAATTGAACTCCACTACATTTCTCAAATTATTAAGATTTCGGCATTTCGATAAGGTTTGAAACACTAAAACTAAATCAAGAGAGGCAGAACTATATGCATTTGAAGCAACCTTGAAAATTCAGAGAACAAACATGTACTATATTGTATTGATCACATATTTTTAACAAAATTCAACATTATGGAAGTTTCCATCAACACTCAAAACTGAACAAAAAGAAAAAAAGAATACATGTCTATTCATTCTTCCAAGCATACAATATGAGCGAGAAGCCGAGGCCTTGCGTTTGGCAATCCTTCATTTGCTGCGAGTAAGACCGGGTGAGCACGGAAGGATCAATCACGGACGGGTTGCTCCATAGCTTCTCGGCCGAGAGGCTAGTTTGGAACATGAAAACCGCATTGCCCATGTTACTGCCAAAGAGCCAGTTGTGCACATCCCAAAAGACTTCAACAGGTAGGCCATCAACCAAAATGGTGTTGTTTCCTCTGAACTTCCATTTCAGCCTCTTCACATGCATCACCGGCTTACTATCAATACGGATCACAAGGCTCGGGTCGTTTAGCCCGACGGTATCACACTCAATAGCCACATCATGCGTCTGACCCTTGTCACAAAACTGAGCCTTGGCCACATAGAACTTCTTCCCAAAGATGTGCTCTCTCTTGGCAACAAAGACGGCATTCGAGCATCGAACGGGCTCGGTGTCGATCTTCTTGTAAGCTTCTCTTTTCAAGTCACCAAGGAGTAGAATCATTTCTCCATTGAACAAGACAGCCAAATAGAACCCCTCTAGTGGCTCAGGGCCAGCACCAAATTTAGCATTGGTCAAGTCCCAATACATGTCAATTTTGCAAGAATCAACCTCCAGATTTTTACACCCTCTTCTCTTGGAGAACAACCAGGCTTTATATCAACTTTACAGAGGCATTGGTGGGAAGAATCGTCAATCCCAATGCTAAGGCCTTGACCCATCAAATTCTTGGTCCATGTGACAGTAATTAAGCACAAACGCCCTCTTAATTTACACTGATACACACAGGTGACCAAGTTCTGAGCATTTTTACTAGTACTAGAAGATGAGGAATCAGCAACTTGAATACCATTTTCCCCAAAACAAGAAGGAAAATCCCTCATGATACCCAAAAGAAAAAGAAAAAGAAGAAAGAAAAAAGAAAAAAGAAAAAAGGGTAAATTTTTCTTTCTGAACTGAACACCCTCCTGAGTTTTTTTCGAGAATTTTAAGGTTTCTTTCCTAGGAAAAAGGGAAATGCAGACATTTAATTATACTGATGTTTCAAAGAGAAAGGGATTTCTGAGTTTCTACCTTGTGAAAAAGGAACTCAAAAAAATGCTTTCTTCAATTTCAGCTTCTGAACATTGCTTTTGAATTTGCTCCTGAACCAAGATTTGGTTTGCTTTGCTTTTTTAACGTTCTGTAGCTGAGGGATGAATCAGAAAATGGAAACAACTCAAAAAGAAAGAGAGGGAAAGAGATTGGAAAGTAAGAAAATTTTGGATTAGACAAAGAGAAGAAAGGGGAAGAGAAGAGAAGAGAAGAGATGGGCAAGGGAAAGAGTAGAAAAAAGCTTAACAAATTACATGGGAGATGAGATGAAGAAAGAGCTAAATATGAAAAAAGAAACGGAAGAAGTCGCAATTGGGCATTTGCTGGAAAAGGCTGGCGTATTATACTTACGTTATACAGAATGCAAAAATAAATAAATAAATAAATAAATAAAAGAAAAAGAAAAAGAAAAAGAAAAGAAAAGAAAAAAAAGCCACTACTCTATTCTTTTTCTCTCTCTCCTCTATTTCTCTCTTTCTCTCTCATTGGGCAATTTTTTTTTTTCCATCTTGTCCATAATTAAAAGGATCATAGTGGGCCTTCTCTTTAACTGACATAACACATGCAATGGAGAAGAAGATTTCAAGCTTGAATCCTAAAACACCCGAACTTTTGAAGCCTCTCCTAAACATTAAAAAAAAAACCTTTTCACTTTCCCAGCAAACAACTCTCTGTTGAGACAAAACAAACATAGTTCAACAAAAGCAATATGTATTAACCGTCAGTTTGAAGCAACTGTTTTGTGTTTTATATTTTTTTGATATATTAAAAATATGACAGTTTATTTTAAATTCATATTTCAATTTGATCGTGTTTTTAACATGCTTAAGTTTTATTTTTGGGATTAAATCGTAATTAGTGGTCAAAAATCAAACATCTTTGCATACTCGAGAAGATGAGAAATTTTCTAAAGCCACCAAATTGTCTGCTGAACTTATTTTCCACTGTTTACTTTGACCAAGAAAATATACCACTTGTCATTTGTGTGGGGGGAAACCAAAAACTCCTCGAACTGGTGTCATTTATGGCAAAATTGAAAAGTTGAAACCTTGGAATAATATGCATATTAGGGTAGTGATTGTCTTTTTACAACTCACGGGCTATGTAAGCCTATTTAAAAACTTATTTATTTATTTACATCGATTTGCTTTAAAAAAAAAAAAAAAAAAAAAAAGGTCTTAAAATGAAAGTAAAAAAGAGGCCAAAAAAAGGACAAATCTTAATGGGTTAATTTTGTCGTTTTATTTTATAGTGCTGCCATTATAAGCAACAATGATTTACTATGATAAGGTCTTTGCATATGCTGAATTGTCATGTCTCGAAGGGTGGACCAAAAACTTGGACCACACAAAACAATTTGGGATTGAGCTTATTGGGACTGAGTAAAATTTTTTATGTAAAATTTTTTTTTTTTTTTTTGTTACTTGAATTGAATAGGATCCCATTTTGATCATGTCATATTTTAAAAATAAATGCCTAATTATGGAAAATCGTCTTTCCTTAACAAATTGGGAAGTGGGATACCCCACCTTGCAACAACTTAATTGAATGCACATCATGTGTGTCATGAATTAAGCTCTCTGATTGACCGTCAAGGCTGATATGTAATTTTCTTGTTAGCAACAACTTTCCTTTCTTATCCTTTCAGTTCCTTTTTACAAAAATGTGGACTTTTCTTTTGCTTTCTTTCTTTCTTTTTATAATGTTCTACGACACAATACGATCCTTATTAATATAGTTCTAATTCTAGACCATCATGTTTTACATCTGAGTATTTTTAATTTTATATTTTTTTTATTTTGATATGATTTTAATCACATTTAACGTAAAAAAAAAAAAAAAGAATTATGTAAAAGATACTTTGTAAGAGTTTTTTTTTCCCTTTTCTTTTCTTTTCTTTGAGGGGCTCTCATATTCATACATAGACCACAACCACTAAAAACTATTTAGAGATAACATCTACAAAGTATAAATATCAAAGTATTTTGGAGAATTTATTAGGGGGTTTGAAGGTTGGAGGTGGCGGTTTGGAGTTGGATTGTAAATGGGTCAAACTTACTTACCCACAACTTAAGATTGAATAAAATATGATATAAATAATAAAATGCCTTGACAATGGGGAAAAAAGGATCATGGGATAAGTTATAAAACCATTGGGTCTAATCATTAAGCATGTAAAGTTTGGTCATAAAAGTCATAAGACATTTGACATTTTATCATCTTGTTTAACAGAAAAGCTTCTAAGTATCACAAACATAATTGATTAGAAGTCATCATTTACCTACTAGTAATTGTTGTCAGTGTCATGGGGAAGTATAATTAAATGAAAATTGGCCTCAACTGATGAAAATGGGAGCATGAAGTTATGATACCAGTTTAATTAGGTAGATTTTGGCCCTACTAACAGCCTTCCAAGAGAACCCATCAACTATCACATTATGATCACCTAAAGTTGAAAAAAAAAAACCTAAGAAAAAATTTATATGTACTTCATGTATCTTATCTTATACTACATCATAAAAGGACGAAGGACACTTTAATAATGTCTTTTGTCCTTCCTCACTAGTCACATGATAGATTCAATGCCTCCACATGATTATTTTTTTAATTATTATTATTATTATTATTATTTTGTCTATTCCACATCGATCATCATAAAATCAGTGAATGCTAGAGATAGATGGATCAATATTTTCGACAACCAACTTCTGTGTAATCAGTACATAAAATTGATAATGAGAAATGATGTAAAAGAAAAAAAAAGAGAAAAAAAGAAAACTTTCAAGTTCGGATAGTATTATTTATGCGACAAACAATGTGTTTATGTAGCTTTTTAAGTTGGAACCAAAATAATGAAAAAAATATATATGTGATATGATTTTAAAAAATATCAATAAAACATGTTTTTTAACATTTAGACAAAATCAAATACAATTTTCTAGAAGATAAATTAAATAAGATAAATAAAAGAATAAAAAAGTATGACAATAACGAAAAATTGATGAACATCTAAAATTTAAAAACCGTATCCAACCACGTACACGACCCTGTTAAAGAAATATAGAATCATTAAAAGAAAAAAAGGCCCGTTTTCATAGGATTTTTGTTTCTTCAAGGAAACTTGATGGCTTTTGTACTCGTAGCAACATACTTACACAAGACGAGAAGAATTATTGCCCACCACACTCGTCCCACAAAAAAAAGCCTAAAAGGCCATGGCCAACACAGTGAAAAGTGCAAAAGGAAATCCGTCACTTTTTGGGGAATTTTTAACTGTGCATTGCAAGAAAATTCTTGAAATTGTAGGGATTTTATCTGTCTCTCTCACTATCATACAACAAATCTCCAAAGATCATGCGTCACGAAAAAGAGGATTTGAAGTAAATGGAAGACAAGTTTGCTTTTTCTCTGTTCGTTTGCCCCCCCACTTTGATCAAGTAACATTGTAGCTTCGCTAGCAATATGTATCCTCATATATGAACAGAAGATTAGCTTTATTTGGCCCTTTGAAAGGTGAATTTGAAGCTCCAATTTTTTTATTTCTTTTTCTTTTTTCTTTTTTTTTGGTTCCAATTTCTCAGCCTGTCTTGGGAAACTAACATCTCCGTCCTTGCCATGTGCCTGATAGCTGCAATTCCTCCAAAGAGGGTTTGGGCAGATGGGATGATACATGCACTTAGACCCACACACATATGATTCGTGTTTGTTAGCATCAACAACATGGCATCCAATCCTAAATTTTTGTTTCTTTTTGTTTATTTATTTGTTATCCGATACTGCAGATTTTGCAAAAGTTGCTCATTAGAAAGTAGAGTTTCAGTCATTCCGGGGCCATGTTATGTCCGCCCAACAATCTTAGTCGCCGGCTCAGTTGTGTCTCTTGTGCTATTGCAGATTTTGCAAAAGTTTAAAGTTTCAGTCATTCCGGGGCCATTTTATGTCCACCCAACAATCTTGGTCGCTGGCTCAGTTGTGTCTCTTGTCGTGCTTGATTTGACCTGTAAGTCATGTGTATTGTATTACGTATATCAGTAGTATTTAATATCACATGCTAATAAATGATAATGTCACAGTATGAGATCTACAAGTGGACCCACATCACTGATGCCCAGAAAAATTTTTCAGAAGTATCTCGTTCCGTTTCTATGATTTTGATGCTCAACACGAACCATGCTCTTGAGGATTTGGCCTAAGCACAAATCTAGACGTGTTTAATTGCGCCTATTTGGCCATTTTATATGAGCCTTGATGTTTTCTTTCCCGGAGTGTCAGAAAGCATATTGTTTCCACAACGGTGTCCCTACAAATATAAAATTAAATAAAAAAGACTGACAAATTATGAATCTCGAGCACTGTTTATGAGACTTTGGGACGAACTTCCCATTCAGACGAGTCCAAACTGGCAAACTCCGGAGCCAGTTAATGTATAAAATGGTCCATTTTAATTTCCAGTTGCGAGCTCATCTCATTTTAAACTAAAAAGTTGTCTTTTTCCAGCGATTTTTTTTATTTTTTTACCTAATCTTATTTTCAACACTCAATATCAGTTGATTGTTGAATTTTGTTCGGCAATTTTTAAATTAAACAAATAGTGTACGAGTCCTATGCAAAATTGCTAGCAATATAGCAATTAATTGTAGGGGGACAAGGGCAAAACATTTTCCTTCACGCATTTGAAACAGTCAAAAAGGGGTTGATTACTATCAATATTTTAATGGTGAGGAACGAGATGGAAACATTGTTTGACAAGAAAAGAAATGGAAATAGAAATTCTGACGACAAGTATACAGAAAGTTAGCCGCTTTCAACAACCAAAAAATTAAAAAAAAAAAAATCTGAAAACAAAAGATAAAAGACAAAAAAACTTGGTTCCATGACCAAGTCTCTGAACGCCATATCATCCAGCAAAGACAGCACAAAAAAAACTCCATTTTCCACAGGCAGATCAAAAATATTTTCACTCCCAATGAGTTAAGAAGAACACAGTGTGACTCAAAAGCTTGTATTTAAAAGGTCAGGTAACAAACAGACTTACAGTGTAGTGTAGTTACGTACTAATAATGACCACAAAGAGCAAGAAAACATTTCAAAACAATGTTTACTCACTTTAAGTAGAGTATCCGTTTCCCACCTTTTCCTCTTAGGGTTTAGAAATCCAGTATTTTCCATATCCATAAGATTGGGTCCTTGGGGCTTCCAAAACAGTGTAGAAAGAAGTACTTTGAATCGTTGCTATTTGAATCGGACCTGTATCAACAAATTTTAGAAACCAATAATAGTCAGCGTGCGTGTGTAAGAGAAAGATACCAGCAACAGTGAATCGCATAGTCCGCCATAATACTGTTTTCCACTAATTTGTTATTCGATTATACTATACTATTATTTCGTCAAAAAAATAAAAATAAAACACATGAACTGGATTTCCAATTAAAGATGGAAACAACCCCATTGTGTTTTTCCCATCATTTGGAATCCATCTGATTAACACACTGAAAACTTTTGTAATGAGTGTATCACAAATGATTCTTGTGGAATGCTAAACTAGAACTAAGTAGTGAGACTTCCTGCTATTAAAACCTTGATGTCCTCATCTTCGAATGCATTAAACAAACATATACACCAAATAAAGCCATAAATATAGGGCAAATACTAACACAACAATATAGATTATATAGATAGAAGATATTTAAAGCATGATATACCCATCAAAGTATTACATTGTTCCCCATCTAAAGCTTCACACTTATTAATCCATACATTAAAGAATAAACATAGAACTTCAAAACAGAAAAAAAGTAGATTCTACCAACCAAGCAATAGAAAAAGATCCAAGTCTTCCTTCATTCCTCGCCCTACTAAAAAGGCAGAGACAAAATTGTGATGAAAGGGAGAGGAGGGGAAGAAAACCAAGATTTATGTACCAACTACTATGCTTTAATGCCTAGAACTAATTTACATGCAACATATTTGCTGGCAAACTTTTCTTGGTTCCAAAAGCTCCTAGCTGATCCTTAACGTTCAGTGCTTGCACTGGACCAACATATTTTTATTGAGTTATGAACATAGCATAAGTGAGCCAACATGCTTAGGAGCAGAACAAACAGATCATCAGTCATTACCTAAAGAAAAATATGAAATGAGCTCCTTATAGAATATATTCAGCCATCTCATCAATCACTCGTGCCAGGAGCACAGGTCGATTAACTGCTTAGAACTACCAACAGCGGCAAGTGCTGGATTATGTAAGTTTGGATTTTTCTCTTATATCTCCCACCTGCCAAGGAAAGGATGATTTTCACATCTTGTTGCAATTTCATGGCTACTTCCTATATCATTACTCTAACAGAAGTTTACCAATAGAGGGCAACAAGATGCCACCCTAAGTTGTAAATCCAAAATTCTGATCACATATGTAAATTACTAGGCAAAAACACGCTCTATTTCTTTGAGTGACAATCCGTCCTGAAGGCATAAGTTCTGAAGGAACAATCTTATATGTCACACAATTTGCATAATTTCAGAACAGACAACAAATCTTTTAGTACAAACTCAATAATTAGTTCAGTTGGGCTTTCACAAATCTATAAATGGTACACTAGACAAGACATAATTTCACTTCGTAGTTAAGAAAACAAACACACACAAAAAATTTTCAAGCTGCAGAATGTCACAACAATGACACTCCATCGTTAGTACAGTAGGGCTTTCACAAATCTATAACTGGTAAACTAAGCGAGTCATAATTCCAGTTCATTGTAAAAAAAGAAACATAAAATCATTCAGGCCATGGCAATTTCACAACAATGAACAGGTCCTCAAAATCACCTAATTACATTAACAGAAATTAGAGGGAAAAATAAAATACCGAATCGGAAAACACTAAATGTTAATGGAAACGGAGTCAAGCGTCGGCACCATCGGATGGCTTCCCACCAAAAGGATCATGGGTAGGTCCAACATCCTGCCCTATGTGGCGCTGCACTAGCCGCTGCAAATCAGCCATAACCTTGTGTTCACGCTTAGCCTTCTCCTCATAATTGAACATCGCCAGCGCTCGCTTGTCCTCAGCACTATAGACTTGGTTTTCCTTTCTGATACGAATGGCATTCATCCTCTGGTGCCTGCTTCCACTCATCACATAACCAAGACCCTCAAACTTCTGAATCTCTTCAGCAGAAAGACCCACTTCACCTCTTCGGGGGATACGCTTCCCTTGCTGAACATACTGCGCAATGGCATCACCTTCACCAGGCCTAAGCGCCCCTCCATAGCTGATATGCCCTTCAGCTCTTGGCAATGGCGCAGGCCCAACCATGGGCTCATTATCCAGTGTAGGCTTCTTCTGTGCTTCAATCATTTCCTTGAATTTCAACGCTTCCACGGTACCCTCCTCCCTGTTCACCTCCTCCACCTTCGTTTTAGCATTGGTGTCCACTGCAACATCCGAGTTTTCCTCCGAATCCGAGTTACCACTCTCCGTCTCAGACCGTCTTTTCATCTTATTGCGCTTGGATAGTGATGATCCCGACGACCGCACCCGCTTCTTCTTCGACTTCACAACATCATCTGAAGACTTACTCGCTTCCGAATCAGAGTCGTTGCTTTCACTTCCTTCAGTATCCGAATCCCAATCGCTATGCCTGCTCTTCTTACTGCTCCGTTTTCTTCTACTACTTCTCCTGCTGCTCTTACGTCGCCTACTCCTGCTACTGCTCGATTTCTTTCTTCGCCTTCGATCATCTTCCTCATCTGATTTGCTCTGGTTCCCGCTCTCCGTTTCGCTATCACTGTACGACGATTTCCCACTCGCATGCTTTGAAAGCCGGCTCTTCCTCCTCTTCCTCGACCCCGAATCCTCAGATTCTGATTCTGACTCGGATCCAGAATCAGATTCAGTATTTCGCGATTTCTCAGGCTCCGATTCGGATTTGGAGATCTCTTTCTCGCTCTTCTCAACCGCTCGCTTGTCCGGAATATCATCGACCTCGTCCTCCGATTCCAGTTCCCCGTTCCCGTCCCTAGGCGGGCTTGGCGTTACATTCCAAATGCAATTCCTCAACATCTTCCTCATCTTCTGCCTCTTGAGCCTCCTGTACTCCTGGTAATTCAAACCCTTCAGCTCGTCATCGGACTCCTCAGACTCCGACCGCCTTCCATTTCGATACGGCAAGCTCCTTCCCCCACGGTCGCCACCACGCCCGAACCTCTTCGGCAAAGCGTCGGAATCTCCGTCGGCCCTAGGGCTCCGTCTAGGGTTTGCATCCTCGGGAGACCGCGAGGGGTCCCGCCGCCGCGGCGGCCATCACGGTCGTAGGTGTCGTAGCTGGGGCTGCGGCGGCGACGGCGGTATCCGCCGGAGCCGTCGGAGTCGGATGCGTGCCGTCCGTTGTCAGAACGACGTCGTCTATCGGGAACCTCGATGGTTGACGATGGCCGGCCCATTAGGGTTTGGTCCGATTCAACGACGAGGCGAATAGATTCTCAGGGCGATTTTCGCTGGTTTAGATCAAAATTGGATTTTCTTTACTTTCACGAATTAGGGTTTGCAGAGAGTGAAAAATGGGGCTTTTTTCGATTGGATGGAATTTGAAGGTCGGCGGCTTGGCCGTTTATCGTGAGAGGAATTCGCAGAATTAAGACAGAAACGACTTACTGTACGACATGCAAGTCTTTACTTAAACGACATCAAATATTCAGTAGACTATGGATTCATTAAAAATAAATAAATAAATAACCAACTAATAGTTTCTGTAGTCCCTAAACTTAAAGAATTAATTAAAAAGTTCCCAAATTCTAAAAAATGATGCAAATAAGGGATACTCGTTAAAAAAAAAAACGGTGTTTGTTCCATGTGAGCTGCACATGCCTTTACGTAGAGGGTATTTTGGTAAAAGGACGTGACAGATCAAAATTTATAGGAAATTAAATAGATTTGAGGATAAATTTGGGGTTTTTGTTTAAAATTAAAGAGGGGAAAAAAAAAAAAACTAAACTCACTCAGCAATTAAAAATGTAAAAGCCATCCCGATCCTCGGCACTGGCACTCGAAACCTCCTCCGGCCAGCCCACTGGTTCGAGCCCACCCTGTTCCGCGGCGGACCCATTCCGCTCACAAGCTCGTTTTGGCGAGTATCTTCGAGCCGTCACGAACCTCCCATCGCAAGCCCAGGCCGCCACTCGCCTCTGTTCCTTCGTGCCATTGTGTCGTCGCGAGCCCAGCCGCCGTGAAATTCATTAATTCAGCTCACTGCCGTGAGCCATTGCCGAAGATTGTGCTCGATATTGCGAACCCAGAACTGCCGCCGGCGAATCTGTGCCGTCGAACCATAGTGACGGAAAACAGCTCGCGTAGTGGTGCAACTAGTTTGTGATGGGTTCGCGACGGAGGGGGCTCTGCAACGGCACGGCGGGGTGGGTGCTCTGCCTCACGTGGCGGTGTGGTGAAGGCTGTGTGATTGATATGCAGATATCGCAAGTACACAGAGAGAGGGAGGATTAAGGAGAAATGGAGAAATCTGGATGTTTTTTTCTTTAATTTTGATTTTTTTGGTTTTTTTTTCCTGATATGTTCCTTTTTTTTTTTTTTTTGCTGGTTATTTTTCTTTTTCTTTTATGTTAAGAGGATGAATTTTCATAAGTCGGATTTTTTTTTTATAATTAAGTTGTTAGGATTTTTCTTTTTTTTTTTTTTTATAATTAAGTTGTTAAGAGGATGAATTTTGATTTTTTTGGTTTTTTTTCCTGATATGTTCCTTTTTTTTTTTTTTGCTGGTTATTTTTCTTTTTCTTTTATGTTAAGAGGATGAATTTTCATAAGTCGGATTTTTTTTTATAATTAAGTTGTTAGGATTTTTCTTTTTTTTTTTTTTTATAGAATAAAGTTTTTAGGATTTAAAATGTTTGGGTTAGTGACAAATTTTTTGTTTAATTTTTTCAAGGGTAATTTAGTAAATTTAAATTAAAACAATGATATAATGTAGTTTTAGGTTTACTGATTTACAGTGGTCGGGGTTTTGTCCCTTTTTACACTTTTTTTTTTTTTAAGTTTAAAGACCTTTTAATTATTTAAAAAAAAAAAAGGGCTTAGAGATCAATTTGTACTTTTGTCAAAAGTTACTGTACCAATTTACCTTACATAGTATTTTTAAGAAGTAAATGGCAAGTGTTTAATTCAAGTCCATTTCAAAAAATAAGTAGATAAATAAATAATTCAAGTACAAAAACAGATTTAAGATAACTATAAAAAAAATTTAGAGGAATATTTAATTTACTCTTAATATGTAATATATTCATTTTGAATAAACAAGATACCTATTGTTAATTTTTTTCCGAATAAATTTTAAGATTTTATACTTTTTCACTTCAAACCGTTCATTTTCTTCAAACACATATTTTCAAAACTCAAAGTATCTCCAACTTCCAAAAATTAAATTTGGAAAGGTGTTAAGACCATTTGTGAAAAAATGTTTTGTTGTATTTTTATATTAATTTAGTATAAGAATAAAGGTTGAAACTATTTTAAAAAAATTTATTGAGTATATAAGCATAAAAACAAAAGCAAAAAATTTCCACAAAAAAGAAAAAAAAACAAACAAAACAAATCAAACAAAAACAGTCAAAGAAACAGAAAAATTCAAAAAACAAAAAACAAAAAATGGAAAATAAAAATTAACTTTTAGGGTTTTCTAAATTCTTTTCTTTTCCCAACAATACGATTGCTATTCCAAAATCAATTCTAAAATGATCGTTTTGCATGAGAAACCATTTCAAAAATGGGACAAAAAAAAAAAAAAAACAGTTCTTTTCCATTGGAATTAAAACTGAAAAGCAACATGCTGTTTGGTTAGAACGACGTCATGCTTTTATGAAAAACGATTTATTCTTAACAGGCTACAACGAATTTTACAGTGGAAACGACAATCTTCAGATGTCGTCTATTAGTTGAACTACATCAAATAAGCGTCACGTCTTCGTCATTTTGAGTACTATGCGACTTGTCGTTTGCTAAACAAATCTTTTTTTTATTTTTTTTTTTTTATAAAATGTTAACAACACCAATTTTAATCCTCGTTCTTTTACTAATTTCCAATTGTCGTTCTTTTATTAATGAAATTACCGCATCATTAGTAGCAAAATATTGTATCTGATAATAAAAAAGGTGACAACTCAAATGCAAAACTTAAGATTAAAGTTAGTGTTCTTAAAATTATTATTATTGATATTTTATTTCAAAGAATTTTTTTTCTTTTTTGCCAAAACTTTTAAAGGAATGTAGGTTTCTTATTCATTTAACAGGAAATAATCAAATTTCAAATAAAATCTAGATTATCGTCCAATTCCATAATTTTTGTTTTCCTTCGTGAACAAACAAATAAAATAAAATCCATGTTTCTCCACGTGATTGTTTTTTCTCTCTTTCTTCATCTTCTTCTTCAAAAGTTAAAATAATAATAATAAATCTTTTTCCCTCTCATTAATACCCATAGCTTAAGAAATAGAAGTACCTAACGTACTAAAAAATAAACAACAGATGCAAAACTTCTTTCAAACGTGAAAATCACTTTTCTTGTTTCCAATAAATCAGAAAACGTGCCAAGAGCATGCATTTTT
Organism: Ficus microcarpa; assembly: GCA_025413485.1. Taxonomy (NCBI): domain Eukaryota; kingdom Viridiplantae; phylum Streptophyta; class Magnoliopsida; order Rosales; family Moraceae; genus Ficus; species Ficus microcarpa. The sequence goes on along the minus strand of CM046384.1, from coordinate 2,750,944 downwards.
TTTTTTTTTTGTTTCTATTCTATTATTTTTTGAGATTTAGAATCTTGTTCAAGAAGGTGAGCTTGTTATGACTCTTTTTTCGGCAACCTTTTTGGTTAGGCAAGTACATTACAAATAATTCATCGATTACTTGTAAAATTTACAATTGACTAGCAGTGTAGTCATGATTTATTCAATCATTTTGGATAATTGTTTAATTAACTTTCTTGGAGATATATAACTTCAAGATCTCGTTTGGCGTTTAAACTCAAACTGTATTTTCTTATATCAGTTTTTGTTTTTTCTGAAAAAGTTTTTGTCTTTTGTAAAAAGTCAACAAAAATTTTTAACTCAAACATTTATCAAATGGACCCCAAGTGTATACGCACACACACATATGTATGATTGTTACAAATGGATTTAACGTCCGAAAATGACCAGCATTTTCCGGGAAGCTTCACAGTTAAAATGTCAACCATTGTGGATTAGGCTGTTGTTTATTTCAGTCACAATTCCGCCTAACTCTCATTAGAGATAAATACAATTCCTTAATCCCGCAATGCCAACTTCTGCTTCTACATAATCTCCTGCCTTGAAAAGTACCAGTCGTTTTTATCTGCTTTTTCAATTTGAGAACTCCAAAAATAACCCCCAAGTTATATTATACCAAATTTTCATACAGTGTACAAACTCGTCAAATTTCATCTTTCTTTTTCATAGAGGTTAGACGGGTATATGTCTTAGGTAAATGGATTATCTATATTTGATGAGTCAGAATGGTGTTTTATCACAAGCGTAAATATTTTACAGCATCATAAAATTTGCCTGTTTATACATCTAATTTTATATTTTTATCAAAACTCGCAAAATTCATCTACAAACGGACCCTTCAAGAGGAAGACTTGCCAAAATTGTGTCTTCTTCCACAGCTCAATGCTAGGACTTTCTTGTGTGACTACTACCTTATCCAGAAGGTAGGAAAATGCCAAAATATTAGAAATTAACTCCACTTGTTCACTTGACACTAACCCCACAAATTCATAGATGGAGTAGACTATAATTGTAAAGTGATTAAAAGTAGCAACTATATCCATAAAGGAAAACAGGTACTAGTGAGTAGCTTCAAGAAAAAGTGTTGTTTGTGATAATGTGACAAGGAGGCCTTTATAAAATTTTTTATTTTTTTTAATTATTTTTTTTAATTTCCTCTCATTGTGTGATATTATTTTAGAGAGTGACTAAAGAGTGTGAACTATAAAAGATAGTTTCTAATGCAAATTTTGGGCTTAGCTCCTTCCATAAGGGAGAGGGAAAAAAGAGAAGTGAGTGACAAAGACATGTCAACAAGAGGGTCATTTATATTTTTCTTGCATGATGACCCAAAGAGAGATTGTCAAGAGGAAAAAAATAATATGGAATAGTAATGTACAAGTCACTCTTGCGCAAGCAAAAGCAGAGCTTAAAAACTCCTCCCATTTCCTTCCAACCTTCCACCTACCATGAACCAGAGCCATTTCTCCTAATGGGGTGGCTTCAGTCCCTTGTCTCCCCATTGAAGAAGCTCTGGGATCGTGTTCACTCCCACCACAGAAAACGTACGTAATTTCTCTTTTCATCTCTCACTTTTCATATCGTAAAACATATATATATATACACAAAATGTATATATATGTGTGTGTAAATAGCATTTGTTTTGTGATCTATCACATAAGAATGTAGATTCATTGCTACAAGCTGCATCCTATTCTTATTTATTTATTTATTTTCCAGGGAGAGGGATATATATATTATACAAGGATGTGAAATCCTGCCCATGTGAAGATGTGCAAGTTCTATGGTCAATACTGGTTGAATCAGGCAGCACAGGTTCTCTGGAGTCTCCCTCCTCGCCTTGTAACAAAAATCAATGAAAAAAAGCGCAAAAATGGGGTTTGATAATTTTTATTTTAATTACCTTGTAAATGATTTCACCACATTGTGTCTCATACCACACGACATATAAAGCAATAATCCTTTACGCTTTTCCTTATAATTTTGTGTAATAAATTTTGTATCATACGAATTTCTATATATGTTGAATTAAAGCTTTTGCTTTCTTTGGTGCTTGTTTTACTAAGAAGCTCCCACTCGTGGCTTTTCTCCTCTCGTTAGATTTCTTATGGCTTTCATAAAATAATCGGAAAATGTTAATACAAATGGTTTGGAAAATTTATTTTAAAAAGAAAAAAAGAGAAATTATCATATAACATGATGATCACAATCTGAAAGCTACTTTGCATCACTTTAATTTTTTACTTGGCAAACAAATTATAAAAAAAAAAAAAAAAAGAAAAAAAAAAAGGAAAGCTACTTTGCACCAATGATTGCTCAAGGAAACCAGAACGTTCGTGGCTTTTTTTTTTTGTTAAATTGAAAATATGATTCTTTTAGAGGTATCAAGTTGATTTTTGTTTGGTTGGCAGGCGTGAAGTGGTAGCAATATAATTTCCAAAAAAAAAAAAAAAAAAAAAAAAAAAGAAAGAAAGAGAGAATATGTTTTATATGCAGTTGTTTTTATTTTTTTTACTCATGAATGAGAGATGCGAATTTAATATCGTATAGAGTTAAGTGTAAAATTTCTATTAAATTATATATGTAATCACATGTTTAAATACATAGTACATGATATTATGTACCATGTACTGTACCTTAAAAATAATATTACTTACTAAGACAAAATAATTGGAGCTTTTACCCCAGCAAACAGCTACTCTAATATAAATGTTTTTCAATGTTTGTTGTAGATTTTGATGAAATATGTTGATAGAAGAACATGCATCCCCATCCCCAAGTTCCACCAAAAAAAAAAAAAAAAAAGCCTTATAATTGTTATCACAAGCTTAACTTCATATTAATTCATGCCTACAGCGTTAAAAAGTTATAATTAAAAGGGAAAAAATATTTATTCAATGATGTCTTTGCAGTGAATTTTCAAAATTTAATGAAAATAATTTCATACTCACCAAG
>CM046384.1:2715126-2747859 GCA_025413485.1 Ficus microcarpa | reverse complement strand
ATTCTTCATTGTCATTTCAAAGGTTTTGACTTTGGATACACTCACAATGATGAACATTCCACAACTTGTGGATATTTTTTTAAGTTTTAAACTCCATTTTCTGAACGATTTGAGTTGAAATTTTTAAATTTAAGTTAGTTGACTTTTTAAAAACTATTTATAATTTTTAATTTTTATTGACTTTTCAGAAAAAGACAAAAATTAAGATGAAAAATTTGAGTTTAAGATGCAATGCCAAACAGAGCATTAGATTAAAGATTCGTTTGATGTTTGAGTTGAGTTTGAGATGTGATGAAATTTTTAAGTTTGAGTTAAGTTGACTTTTTAAAAAATATTTATAAATTTTATTGACTGTTCAGAAAAAAACAAAAGTTAAGATGAAAAATTTGAATTAAATTTAAGTTAAACTCATTCACCAAACATAGGCTAAGATTTAAGACTCTATTTTGCCTTTCTTTTTCTTGTTATTGTAAGAAAATTTTCAAATTTCCCAAGATATTGCTAATCACTTTTAAGGTTTAATTCACTAGCTTGGGAGTGCCCTACACGCCAACAAAGTTTGGTGCAAAATACCAAATGGACGGTCTCGCATGAGCAATGCTCGACAAGAGCTATTCCTTGATCGAGATTGACTTGTTCTCGGCCTTAGATATTCCTTTCACCTTGTATTTATCTAGTTGAAATTGGCTGTCTAGACGTTGTTTTCTGAAAGATACAAGAGTAGATGCTATTTGGGCATCATTCTAGAGTCAACATGATGACCCTAGGCTCTCTCTTTCACCTTAAATCTCTTCTTTCCCACAAATTATTACGCGCCTAACATAGTTGGGCAATGATAAATCCAAGACATTTTCTTCATTTAAAATAATATTACTTTATGTAGATAGATTTCTTCAATAAGAATTATAATTTTCACTATTCATTTTAATTGTTAGAATAATTTTTCAACGTTCTGATTACATATAAGAACAGTTTCACGATTTTGCATCGTGTTGCTTTACTATGGATACTCGTAAATCATACAACTTGAAAAACTAGTCCAACAACTAAGACTGCAATTAGATCGTATAATTATGAAGGAGTGCTGTTTTACGATTTTGCATTGTGTTGCAAACAAGAAACATGGATACTTACAAATCATATTATTTGAAAAACTAATCCAAAGACAGCTCCTATAATAGAAACTACTTTTTTTTTTTTTTTAAGATAAAACTTCAAATATGAGTTACACTACCTAATCAATATATTAAACGTGAAAGCAGGTAGCCAGCTATGGTAAGCCACAAGTAATATGCAATATGAGTGGCAAAATCTGTGAGATTCCAACACATCAGCAGTCATACAATAGAGATTGATTCATGATGAAATGCAATAAACTTGATGTTGTAGTCAAGCTGCTTTCAAATATGATAATCTTAATAGAATTTACACTCAACCATGAAAGCAACCCTCTACTTAATGGGTCAACATCCTAAATCAACGCTTGCTCATTACAATGTGTATTAAAAGAATAAAGTTAAGATAACATTGCGCTTAACAACAAGCAGAAAAATAAGTAGACGTCCTTTTCTTTTTCCTATTCTTAAACAAGTAACCAATATCAACCAAGTCATGTGAAACTTGCAGACCCCTTTTAGCCTTCAAAACATTAGATCACAGAATCAGACCAAACATTTATACCCTTTTCTTTACACATCCTAATAATGTGTTTTTGCTACAAAGTCTGCAAAATATAGTTTGACGCAATCAAATAAGTCGTAAATTCAGTGTGTTGGTGGCAGGCCAAAGTTTTCAGATTCAAAAATCAACAGAAGATAAATAAACACAAGGACTGGTGACCTAATTGGGCAAGAAAAAATGTTATAAAATGATTGACCATTTCAAAAAAAAATTAAATGTTTTGGAAATCTTTGGTGTCTGGTTGTTGTGCAAATGGTCCGCTTGACTGACCTCACGAGGGGACACTCTCGTACTAATACTTGTGGAAAAGTCTTAAGAACACCCAACTGAACATTTCTTTCTCTTATGCCTATAAAGGAAGCCAGTTCATTTTCACACAGGTTAAAAAAAAAAAAAAAAAAAAAATCTAACAATCCCCTCAGTCCAGACCACTGTATAAGGATTCAACAGGACAAGGGTTGTGTAATATGCTAAAAGTTTCTCGAGCTTTCTAGGGATTTCCTGTCAATAGTGTAAGGAGATGTTTGACCAACATCTCATTTTAAATTAAATTGTACTTTTTTCATTATGATTTTTGTCTTTTTTTTAAAAAATTTGTTGTCTTTTTTGAAAAGTCAACAAAAATTACTATTGAAACTTAAAAATTTTAAACTAAACTCATTCACCAAACGCCCATTAAGTTTCCCGACATTACATGACAACACATCGTCAAAAATGAAAAGGTACACAAAATTTATAGAAATTGATGTTACTTAGGCTTATATAGAACTCATCCCAAAAGCTAGCTCAAGTGGAGAATGGCACCCTTCCACGTTTAAACACCATAATAACCCAATAACTTGGGAAAAATTCAACTTCTAACACCTGATTTATATCTGACAGTTTGAAATACAGTCGTACAGTATAGTGTGTTTGCATACCCTGCACAAGAATAAAGGATTTTATATTATTTTATTATTTATTTATTTTTGGTGGAAATATGGCATACTGATAAAATCCCATTTAAGCAACAGTCCAAAAGTGTTAATGGCGGGTGGAGATGAAATTGAAATAATTATAATATCAAAACACTCTCAGCAAGAAAATTATATAACGATACACATTTTATATAGATTCGATCACTATTTAAGTATTTCTAGAGAAGATTTAAACCCTTAAGATTTCTCATTTATCATATCCGATTTCTGTCTGAAAATTTTCATAAGTTGGCAAAGAAGACTTTTCGGAGAGTTAGTGTGAAGCTACCTCAGTCGTCGGCGGCGACGTCGGCGTCATCGGAAGAGTGACGAGCAGAGTCGTCGACGACGTCGTCGGGGTCGCGAGTCGGGTCGGACTTATCAATGGCGGCGCGGGCCTTGTCGAGGAAGGGCTTGAAGGCCAGCTCGATCGTCATCCACGCTAGCGCTAGGGCTCCGAACACCACCAATGCTTGCTTCGTGGCCGTCGATTTCCTCATCTTTCCTTTGAAAAAGTTCCCTCCTATTTGGGGGGTTTTTCTTTCTTCCTTTCCTTTCCGTGCACGAAAATGGCGTCTCTGTGAAGTTTGATGAATATGGGTGTGCTTGTCTATGTTTGGGCTTTGGGCTTCTTGCTTTGGGTCGCTGAAATCCGTACTACCCCTCCTCTTTTTTTTTTTTTTTTTTTTTTTTTGGAAAACCACATTTTTTTCATCCGTCACACAAGCTCCTATTTTTTTTAATCAATATAACATAAATTTTAATTAATTTTAACTTAATTTTATGACATATTAGTCTAATATTAATTTTTTATGTGTCGTTTTCATTTTTTTTTCTTGAGTTCTTTTGTTCAATGTTTTTTCCCTTTTGAAAACAAAGAAGGAAACAAAAAAGAGCAAAGAGTTCTAAAAATGGGAAAAAGAACATAACGAGCAAAAGCAAACTTTGCTTACTCATCAAGTATGGTGGCCTATGGCGGAAGATTATTATAGTGGGGTTTATGGTCCAAGATTTGAGTGTCAAGAAACATTTTGAAAGTTGCAACCAAGAGTATGACAAAGCCTCTATTTGATTCGTCGGTTAGAGATAAAATTTTTAAATTGAAATTTATTAACTTTTTAAAAATTAGTTATAATTTTTGTAGACTTTTAAGAAAAAGATAAAAAATTATATGAAAATTTTGAGTTAGAAATGATAATCCAAACGGATCTTAAATCAATAAGATCAAACCTTTTCCTTAACTGTAACGCTCCAAAACCAAAAAAAGTCCAAGATCTTTTTCCATAATAAGTGGTAAAAGAAAGGAATTAAAAACTTTCTCTTTTTGACTTCCCAAAAACCGGGAGATCAAAATTATTTACCTTAATAGAAGAAGTAATACCCCAGGTATGGTTATATATGTATATTTGTGAATTTACCGTGTGCACTTTTGCCATATTCTTAATTAGCCCGTGCAACTCAATCCCGGAAGGTATTACTTTCCCTATTAATCTTGGCATTGAAAAAAGAAAAGGTTTGTCCAAGAATTTCTCAATCTGTCCAAGATTCTGACTAACTACCAAAAAAGAAACTAAGATCAATAGCCTAAGAAAATCCACAAATTCCCTTGGCACATGCTCAAAGGATTAAACTCCTACGCCCTATGTAAGGTACCTTGGGAAGCAAGCAAGCAAGCACATATCTTAAAAATTAACTCTTCTCCCACTTCTCTATTTTTTTTTTTTTTAAGATTTCTGAATTTCTCCGACGACATGGACAAGTCTTTAAAGATTTTCGAAAGAATAATATCTACGATAGAGAAGAAAGCCCGCGAGCTCACCGCCCTCTGCAAAGTGGAGGTTTGCATAGTATGTTTCGCACCAAACGGCGACTTTGAAGTGTGGCCAGAGAACCCAACTAAGGCAGAATCAATAATTGCCAAGCATAGAGAAGCAAGCAAGAAAGGCAACAAGCGTAAGAGGAAAGAGAAGCTCGACCTCTCCGACCTCCTCGAGAACAAGATCAAGGCGCTTAAGAAACAGGTTAGTGAGGACGAATCTGTTTGGGACGATTCAAACAATGAAATTAGAGGATTGAAGTTCTAGGATGAAGCACTGGACTCGTTGTCTAATGATTCGTTGTCGGATTTATCAGATTGCTTGGAGGCCAAGATTCAGAGTCTAAGCCAGATGATTTAATCGCTCAAGGGAAAACAAATAGTGCCCTCAATAGCCCAGAACCAGTTCGATCAAAAATATATGCCATTTGATACTTCACTTCATGACAATCTGCCATTTGCAGGATACCATAATCCAATCTGTTGATCACCAGTAGATTCCCCAGTCTACTTTTTTCTTTTTTTGTCATTTTGTTCCAAAAATAATTTAGGAAGTTTGTTTGTTTCACTTTATTTGAATTTCTTTTGGTCCTCTTTAAGGTATGATTCTAAGCCTTGAATGAAATTCATGATTTATTCATTAATTAAAAAAAAAAAAAAAAAAAGCGAAGTTCAGTGTCTGCTTCTTACTGACATGGAAATGTGTGACTTGCTGTAGTTTTAGAAAAAATGCCCAAAGCTTATTAAGGTAATGGTGTCGAGTTTGGAATACTCAAAAGCTTATCGTACAAAAAATGCTTGGGAGTGCCACTGAATCTAAACACTAATATTAAAAAATGTAGATTTTAATGGTAGATATGGAACGATTGATGGTATCCTTTCGTATTCTTCTACCGTCGTTATTTTGTCACTGTTCTTTTGTTTGAGTTGTGGTTGCCCTATATGCAGGACACGATGAGGGGTTTCTTGTGCAGCCAGTAAAATGGACCAAGAATTAACGCAACGCTGTAATGGACATTGACTTGTTTGTCACTTCGATGCGTTTTTTTTTCTCGCTATATTTAAACTTATTAAATTCTCAAATACGCGACTGTCATAATTTATTAACAAACACTTCCAACTCGATCTTTATTACGGTTTGAATTTTCAAAAGAATTCAATGTTCCTCTTTTAGATACGAAAACCTTTTAAAAAGTTTCATGGGTATTTTCAAGCGTGACAAAAAAGTCAATGTATTGATCTCAAAAAGACAAAAACCGGTACTCCGCATCTGTATCTGATATTGATATAGCTAGTGGGAGGCCACCACATCTGTTGTTTCAATTATAAATAGCTTTTCTGAAATTGACTTCATAAATTGATTAATTTTATTGCAATCATCTATTGAAGGAGCAAAGATAGTTAAGGGCTCGTTTAGGAGACTTTTGGATACGGAATTTTAGAGTTTAAATTAAAAATGTGTGTTTAGGGGAGGATTTTTGAAAATGAACTGTAATATAAAAAATAACGCAAAGTTTTAAAATGTATTCAAAGAAAAAAAAAGATCTTATTTTATTCGTCTCTTCGTTGTGAGCATTTAATATAAAAATCATCTTATTTCTATTTAAATAAATTGAGAAAGTTGAATCTTTTTAAATTTAAGTTTTTTGAAAATTAAAAAGAGATAAAGTGAGATGCAGAATTAAAAGTTTTCGATTAGAGGCTAAAACACCTTCGGAAAAAATTACCCCAAACAGGGAGTTTAACACAAGAGGATATGAGGTCCTTGCTCAATTGATATTTAATGAATGTGAGTTATTTTTAATCTATGGAATTATAAGATTAAAATCTCGAGAATTAATAGCTATGTCATTTCATTGCTCAGAGTCAAAAATAGTATTTCAATTCCCTTGATCCACTATTTTTGGGTTTGTTTTAAATCTATTTTCACACCACTAATTCCAACCATCTTCTATTGCTTCCGTTAACATGGACATTATTTTTTAAAAATATTTTTGTTTAATGAATAACAATATTGAAAAGAAACCTAAAGTAATCAAAGTCAAGAAGCAAAAGATTTTTCTATGTAAATCTTGCTAGAAGCTTGCCAGCACTGCCAACGGATTATCTTCTATCTTATCTTTATTTTTATTATTATTATTATTTAAATTTTTTTTTTTGGTAGGAAAGGCTCACAATCTTATCTTGATTTTTATATGTTGTTATATCTGACTTTCAAATCATAATTAAATCAACAAGTCAATTAGGTGCCTATCTTATTAAAGTACTCTTAATAACATGTATAAGCAAACGATCGACCTAGCAATATAAAGCAAACTACGTGCTTTAAAGTTTCGAACTGGCCGGTTTCGTGCTTTTTTTTTAATTATTTTTCCCCTTCTTATACTTTACATTCTGCGTCATTTAATATTCACAATACATTCCACCTTATCCCATAATATTTGACCAAATTTGTCTTCAGAGAAATATTAAAGAAACAATATATTTTTCTCAATCACATAAAAAGCAAAAAAAAAAAAATTTACATCAACACGCCTAGAGCCTTGAATTTCTAAAAATATCCCTTCCACAAGAAGTCATGTGAGTAGCATGATTAGACAATATATTAACAAATTAATAATGAGAAGAAGTTATATATCTCTTTACGGAACTATTTTGTCTTATTTAATTCTAGTAGATTGATGAAGATAGTCATATTTCAACATTAACCATCTGGTATTTTCTTTTTTAAGTTAAAAAATAGAGCTTAATAAGTAATATTTTAAGAAATTATAAATATCTTTTTGGAAGAGAATATATATAGATGACTCTCGAAGATCTCATAAGTGAAAGATTTAAATCAAAATAAAGCTCAGCATTTAAATTAACTTAGCAAATTCTTCGTTTTATGCCAAAGATATTGACGTGGAGCTGGGCGGCTAGAACAAGCAGTCCCATTTGAAGTTTTTGGTAGCCATCTGAAGTTTTGCATTTAAGTCATCTAACATAACACTTTTATAAAGTCAGCCAGGGATGATAAGTGGGTGGAGCGTAGTCAGGGAATGCTTTTCTGTCCTTATCCTCACCATCAAAATCATCCACATCCCCGCTTAAATAAAAACAGGGTCGGGGATTGTGATTATCTATCGGAGGGGCTTCCTTAATACCCGTCATGTTCCTCATCTATTATAAATATAAATTTAAAAATATAACAAAGTAAAAGTAAACAATAAAGTAGAAAAGCACTATAAATTTAGTTCAAAATCAAAGATTTTATAAACAAACCAACTTCTAAATATATGTAAATAAAATCTTAAAAAATAAAGCTATTAAAAATCTCATTAAAACATTATAAACGCTTAAAACTAAACCTTTATAAAACATTTAAATTTAAAATTAAAAAAAAAAACTTGAAACCATAAAAAATAAATATAAAATTATCATTTTTTATCTATTCCTCATAGTTTCAATATTCATTTTATGGATGCACACACTTTCAAAAATAATTTCATAGTATATTACATACTTATAAATGTATATGAATATGTATATATATATATATGAGAATGGGGGTGGGGCAGGGAGTGCTTTCCTTATCCCGGCCCCGCTAATTTTTGGAGATAAGATTTCATCCTCGTTCCTGTCTCCATTCTTGAACTTTGGCCCCCATCCCTGTCCTGTTCGGGGTGGATCCTTGTGGGATCCCATCCCTCGAAGAATATTGCCATCCCTGCAGTCAACGCGGTTGTGAACGTCTTTATTAGATTTTTTTTTTATTTTAGTATCAATATTTTAAATTATCAGCTACTTTATTTTGTGATTCAATCTTCAAGTAATAATTTTTGCAAAAATCGTGAGCTTTCAATGGATTAGATAACTGTTTAAGAAAATCTGAATGATAACCTTAAAGGTAAAAACATTTAAATAAAAATATTTGCACAGAATAAAAAAGAAGTCTATACCGATTAAATGAGATTGATATTAATATATACTTCTTTTTGAAATTAGGAGTGGAAATATTCAAATTTTACCTCTTATGATTGAGTTAGGTAGGATTAGGCAACCATGATACTATTATTTTTGCCTATCATTTTATTAGATTTCTATAAACTTGACAGATGCCATTTTTTATAAGGAAAAAAAAAATTTTTTTCTTACAGTTTTTTTTTTGGGCTAAAAAAAAAATCTCATGGTTCAACAACAACTATAAATTGACCAAATGTAGAGCTTGGCCACAAACACTTCACACAAACTTTCACAACCATGGCACCTACTATCATCGCCACCTCTCTCCTTATCTTCTTCTTCCTCGCAACACCTTCATTTTGCCAGCAATCTTTCCGTCCAAAGGCCCTGGTTGCGCCAGTCTCAAAAGACCCTTCAACTCTCCAATACGTGACGCGTCTCCGCCAAAGAACCCCTCTCGTCCCCATCAGCCTCGTCCTCGACGTCGGCGGCCAGTTCCTCTGGGTTGACTGCGAATCCAACTATGTCTCCTCCACCTACCGCCCCGCCCGCTGCCGCTCCGCCCAGTGCTCCCTCGCCAAAGCCTCCGGCTGCGGCGACTGCTTCTCCTCGCCGCCGCGTCCCGGCTGCAACAACGACACATGCGGCGTCTTCCCCGACAACACCGTCACCCGCACCGCCACCGGCGGCGAGCTCGCCGACGACGTTGTCTCCGTCCAGTCCACAGACGGGAAGAACCCGGGCCGAAACGTCACCGTTTCGAGATTTTTGTTCTCCTGCGCGCCGAGCTTCTTGCTCCAAGGGCTTGCTAATGGCGTCTCCGGTATGGCCGGGCTTGGCCGGACCAGGATTTCTCTCCCGTCACTATTCTCTTCAGCGTTCAGCTTCCATAGGAAGTTCGCTATCTGCCTGTCGTCGTTCGGAAACGGCGTCGTTTTCTTCGGTGACGGACCGTACGTGTTCCTCCCTGGAATAGACATCTCTTCCTTCACTTACACTCCGCTCTTCATCAACCCCGTCAGCACCGCCACCGCCTCGACGCAAGGCGAGCCATCGTCGGAGTATTTCATCGGAGTGAAGTCGATCCGGATCGACGAAAACGTAACCGTTCCGGTGAACAGCACCCGTCTTTCGATTGACAAACAATCAGGCTTCGGAGGGACCAAGATCAGCACGGTGAATCCGTACACTGTCCTGGAGTCCTCCATCTTCAGGGCCTTGACAGAGGCTTTCACCAGAGAAGCCGCCGCGTCGAGAAACATCTCGAGAGTCGGCGCTGTCGCGCCGTTCGAGGCGTGTTTCAGCAGAGAGAACATCCTGAGCACGCGGATCGGGCCGGCGGTGCCGACGATCGAGCTAGTGCTGCAGAACGAGAGCACAGTGTGGAGGATTTTCGGGGCTAACTCGATGGTTCAGGTGAGCGACAACGTGCTCTGCCTTGCGTTTGTTAATGGCGGCGAGAACTCCAGGACTTCGATAGTTATAGGAGGGTACCAGTTGGAGGACAATCTTTTGCAGTTTGATTTGGCTGCTTCCAGGTTGGGTTTCAGCTCGACTCTGTTGGGAAGGCAGACTACGTGTGCCAACTTCAACTTCACCTCCAATGCATAGAGAGAAACATATATATAGTGTTTCTTATACACTATTATTTATACATATATATACATATATGTGAACATAAAAATATATATACATATATGTGAACATAAAAATCAGTTTGAGTTAATAATGGGTAGCCAGTATGACGTGAAGTGGGCCTGCATTGTGGGATTTTATTTCATGTTTTGTGCATTGTGGTTGCCAATAGTACATATAATTGATCAGAATAAAGAGTATTTTGTACTTGTAAATTACACTGGAGTAAGTGTCCATTTGGATTTTGCCTAAAGGTCTATTTCTAAACATTTCAATGGTGACCCACGTTTTGATTTCTAAACGCGTTGTGGACAAATGGTGCAAAATTGAAAACGCTTAAAGTTTGACGACCAATCTAAGACAAATTACAAAGTGTAGGCGTGCTCTTTGTATCAACAAAATGACAATAATATCCCACGTGACAAAAAAAAATTTTATCCTTTTTTTGCTGAAAACTAGACAATATCCAACAGGTATCCGTAGAGTAGATTAAACAGACAATATGAAAAGAATCCAAATAGATGGAGTACAGCTAGCCTACCCCACTAATCAAAACAGCTTCGTTTGCACATATATATATAAACATATATATATGTCTCGTCCATGCTCAAATTGTGATCTGAACAGTACCAACAAACAAATCCAAAAATGTTTCACTATTCGTTCTTCTTGCTCTTCCTGATCACCATTGCAGTTTCAAGCTTATCTCCATCTCTCCAAACAGCCGTGGTGGCCCCCATTTTCAAGGACCGGTCACGACGGCTCTACACCATCCAAGTCTACCTGCAGACCCCTCTCCGGCCGACCAATTTACACCTTGACCTCGGCGGCTCCTTCACCTGGGTCGACTGCTACCGGAGTTACAACTCCTCCACCTACCGCCAAATCCCCTGCTACACACCCCTCTGCGACTTCATCCACTCCTTCGCTTGCAGCAACTGCTTCCACGCGCCTGGCCCCGCGTGCGGCAACAACACCTGCGCACTCTTCCCGGAGAACCCCGTCACGCGGAACGTCTCCCTCCACAACGCCCTCGTCGACTCGCTCGCTCTGCCAGGGTCGACTCACCGGGACCGACTAGTTCTCTTCCCCAACTTCACCTTCTCCTGCTCCGAGCCGTCGCTTCTCAAAGGCCTCGCCAACGGGGTCACCGGCTTGGCGGCGCTCGGCGGGTCGAACTATTCTCTCCCGGCACAGGTTAGCACCGCCCTCTCTTCCCCGCGCTGTTTTGCGTTGTGTTTGACCGGTCAACGATCACGTTCTGGAGTAGCTGTTTTCGGTTCCCGTGGGCCCTACGTCTTCTCTTCCGAGATTGACCTCTCGAGATCGCTCGTCTACACCCCGCTCCTTCTGAACCCACTCTCCACTACCGTGATAACCTACCCGTGGCCGTCGGATGAGTATTTCATTGGTCTGACTTCTATCAAAGTCAACGGAAAGACGGTGGCGTTGAATCGGACGCTCCTGACGATTGATGATGAGTTTGGTGTTGGTGGGACCAAGCTCAGTACAGCCACGCCGTACACCGTACTCGAGACTTCCATATACAGAGCGTTCTCTGAGCTCTTCATCAAAGAATCCTCTGGTCTGAACCTCACCGTAAGGACGGCGGTCAAGCCATTCAGAGTGTGCTACGAGGCGGAAGATTTGGAGGAAACGCGCGTGGGACCGGCGGTTCCGAACGTTGACCTTGTTATGGAAAGCGACGACGTCATCTGGCGGATCTCCGGAGCGAATTCGATGGTGAGGATTAAGAGAGAGAAAGTGGAAGTTTGGTGTTTGGGATTTGTGGACGGTGGGGTCAACCCGAAGACGTCGATCGTGATCGGAGGGCATCAGATGGAAGACAATCTTCTGCAATTTGATCTTGAGTCTAGGAGATTGGGGTTCAGTTCCTCAGTTTTGGCCCAAGGGACGACATGTGCTGACTTCAAGCTTGCCACCTAAAATGAATATTGGAAGGGATTGTAAAATTTCTTAAATAAATCTGTACTACTATTTTTATTAGTAATCCATAATTTTACTTAAAAACAAAAACAAAAACAAAAACAAAAGGCAAAACTACAATAAAGCTCTTTAAATATATCCTATTAATAAAGTTCATTTTTAAACCATTAAAATATAAATGAACAGTTAAGATATTATTTATATATCATAATTATTATATACCTTACTTCATGTTAGTATAGATTAATAAATAAAAATTAAAAAAAAACCACCCCTTCTTTTTTTCGACGCTGGCGACAGGCCCCCTAGTTAGATCTGCCCCCCCCCACCCAACGTTGAGGAGGCCAGGCACCCCCTGACACCAGCAACCCCCCCCCACCCCCGATGCCGACAAGACCACCCCTCCCCTACACTCGAGCCCCTTGACCCTCGATGCCGACCAAACCCCCCACCCCTAACACCGACCAAACCCCCCTCTCCCTGCACTCGAGAGTCCCTACCCCCGACACCAATCAAACCCCCCTTCCCCCGAGCTTGAGCTCCCCTGCTTAAGCCCCCACACCCTTAACGCTGACCAGACCCCCTTCCCCCTGAGCTTGAGCCCCCTTACCCCTAATGCCGACCAGACTCCCCCCTTCCCTGGGGCTCGAGCCCCCCCATCCCGACCCTGATGACGGAAAATTTTAAATTTTTTTAAATTTCTTAATCAAATATTACTGTAGGGTAAAGTGTATAATAATTACTATACACAAACAACATCTCAACCGTTCAATTATATCTAAACGGTTTAAAACTAAGCTCTATTAATATGATATATAAAATGAATTTTACCGTAATTTTATCCTTTAAAAAATAAAAAAGTAATCTATAAAAAAGAAAAAAAATCGTTTTATTCTACTGGTGAGAAAATCTTATTATTATTAATATTATTATTATTATTTGGAGAGAGAAAATCTTATTTGTAGTCTACATTTCTATCGATATCAATTGCTATGATCATCTAAACGGGTGTGGAAAACACCTCCTTTTTTTCTTTTTTCCGAGAAAATAGAAATAGTTATTTCCTCAATGCAAGAAGTATTATGAAAATTGAAAAATTCTCTCAATTCCAAAATAGATATAATTGATGAACCAAATAGGTACGTAACATCCTCCTCACACACACACATATATATAAATGAGACAAGGATATTAAAACTATACGAATTCTTTAAGAACTTTTTGAAATTAACAATGTAGTTTCTAAATATTTTTTTACAATCGAGTATCATCTCTATCAATTTATAATTTTTGCCTCTATCAATCCTTTTTGTTTTTATCCGTTAAAATTTGAACTATTTTTTAGCACATGATAGTTTAAGGATAGTTTAAGAAGGGCTTTTCTGTTCATTTTTTATTTACTTTCAATTATAAAATTCCTTTGAAAACTTGAACATAATGCAATTGTAACTTAAACTTAAACCTAAACTTTTAAATGATTTTTTTTAAATGACAAGCAATATCTTTTTTGGACTATCACATGCAAGTCACGTCAAAAAAACGTTCAAATTTTAATGGATTTGAACACAAATGATTGACGGGTGTAAAAAATTATAAGTTTAGAAGGTTGATTGTTAAGGGAAAAAAAAGTTTAGGAACTAAATTATCAAATTCAAAAAATTTAGGGGTTGTTCGTACAAAAAAAACTAAAACTACCACTATAAGATGAATATACGGAGCTTTAAACAAAACACAAGTTAATTATTACGCATTTTAAGGGTACAATGAAGTATTAAGCGATAAAATGTATTTATTTGTGTAGCAAATGTAATATGATGATTAAAAAAATGCATGACTTAGGGTATATTTTATGAATAAAAGTAAAATAAATGCTGTAAAAAAGGTGAATAATCAAAATTTTAACTTTAGTTTTAAGGGTATTCTAGGTATATTTAGGTCAAAACGTAATCTAATGGTATAAAAATATAAAACTTCAAAATATAGAGGATACTTTCTAAATAAAAATAAAATATAGGATATGAAATGTAAATAACCCTTAAAAACAAAGGATAGAATTAATTACACTAACACCCTTTATGTTTTTCTAAAACTACAGAGAGAATCCCTTCACTGAAATAAATCATGTTAACACCCCTGACTATTCAAGAAAATTACAAAGACATTCCCTCAGTTAGTTAAACGTGAAAGAAATGGTAAGTTTGATTGTTACATATTTTGAAAGTGTCAAAAATACCCTTCCTTTCATTAGAAAATGTTTCCAGCTTACTTATGAGTTAAACAAAATTTGCTGATTTATCCTTTTTAGCATCCAAAAAATCAGCTTGGTTATGTTTTCTAAGCGTCCGTTTGGTAAATGAGTTTGAGTTGGAAATTTTAAATTTTAATAGTAATTTTTATTGACTTTTCAGAAAAGACAAAAATATTTTTCAGAAAGAGATAAAAACTGAAATGAAAAGGTACATTTTAATTTAAAATGAGATAGTGAACTAAACATCACCTAAATTTACAGCCATAATTTGCACTCTAATAAAATACTTCGAATTTCTAAATCGTTCTCAACCTTTTTGCTTACAAAACTTTTCATTTGATTAATCTTAATGGGGTTGGAAAGTAAAATGTTTAACCCTGATTTTATCCAAAAAAAAAAAGTAATGTTACCCATTCATAATTATTTGTTCAAACAAAAAAAAAAAATTTAAAAGAATTATTTATTTTCCTTCTCTGTACTCCCTTTTATTTAAAAAAAGTAGAATAAAAAAATAAATTAATTTCATTTTAAAAACTTAATTTCTAATTTATGAAAGTTAATTTCTCCTAAACACAAATTTTAATATCTTTTGGAAAACGTAAGCTAAATTTTTTTAATTAGTTAGAATACTTTTTTTTTTTGGGAAGTTATATTTATAATACTTTTTTTGAACAATTATCTAAAATATTTCATATAAAAAAAGGGGGAAAAAACATCGTTAATTAACATATACTCAAAAGCCATTCCTGTATTCAAAAAACAAAATAAAAATAAACTAAACTATACTAAACTAAACTCAACTATCATTCCTTTCCCAAAAAAAGAAAAAAAAAAAAAACTACCGTTGGCTGGGGAAGTAGCTGCCGTGGACTAGCCGGAGGAAGTCATCAGGAAATGAAGAGGCAACATTGGCTCGTACGGGGACAGGCGTTTCGTCTGGCCATGGGTGGGATCGATTGGGCATTTTAGTCATTTTACACACATTTTATTTATCGAGAATTCTAAAAATAAGGAAATTAATTCCATTAAAAAAGAAAATAAATTACACAGAACTAAATTTCAGAATTAGATAAAAATATTTACAAATCTATTAAGGAATCTATTTATTTGAGGAATTAAATTCCGATTATATTGTTTACTTTCTAAAAGTTTGAAAGATTGAAAATATATTTACTGTAGTTACAAAATTATCGTTAAATAAAAAATAATTACAGTAAGAATAATTATATATTTGAGTATAGAATTAGTTACTTCTTATTTTAGAGGAATGCACTTATTTTCCTAGATAGTAAGGTGGGAGACAAGTTTCTCCTTATTAAAGAAATTAATTCACTATTTTAAAGTGGGATTCACATCATTTAATTCCGAAAATATAAAAATAAACCTGAAATTTAAAATCAGGAATTTAATTTATTTTTCTTGAATTGGATTAACTCATTAATAAACACGTCAATTAACATAAGTAGACTTTAGGAGATGTTGACATTATTTGTTTTAATGAAGAGATGTTTTGTGTAATTTTGATCAAATATAAGGGGGTGTCAGTGTAATTATAGCTCTAATAAGACAACAGAGTTGCCAAATCCAGAAGTCAATCCCCAAATCGTCTAGGGTTTAAGGCTCGACAAGAACTCCTACTGCAGTGGTTGCCAGGCCTTCCAGTGACAGAGTTTGGCCTTGTAAGTTTGCTCTTCCCTCTTCTCTTTCTGGGTTCAAGCACTTTCTTCATTGCATTTGTAAATTAAAAATTAAAAAAGACTTGATTTTTAATGTCCGATTGTTTGAATAACGAGCTGTTGTTGAGGTATGTTTTGTTTTGTTTTTTTTTTTTTTTTTTTTTCCCTCCAAGTGGGCTTGTGAATTTCTTTGGAAACTAGTCCTTAATTTCACATAAAAAAGGAAATGAACTTTTGGGTTTTCTTCTTGGAGGGAGGAGATTTAGATGAATTTATTTGCTTATTAGTGGAAAATAGATCGTTTCAACCACCCAAAAAAAAAAAATAAAAAGATAAAATCTAAATTCATATTACATGAGTAGCATATATGCTAGTCTGAGATTAGCGGTGTTAGTTTTAGTGTCAATATGCATTTGCTAGGTCTGGTTAGAAGAGAGGAGGGGAAAAAAAAGGGGAAAAAAAAAGGAAAAAAAAAAGGAGCTAAACGTTATATTGAGTTTGTTGTTCTTGATTGATGTCATTGGAGCAGATAATGGAGTTGAATAGTAGACTGGTACCGCATATTTGGGTTGTGGTGCGTGCTCTAATTGGCTTATTTTTGTTTTGGGTTTCCCTGTAATTTCTCACAGGAAACTGCAGTTAAGCACAAACTCGCTGTCTTTCGTACCACGTGATCTTTACCTATGGAAATCAAGGGTGATGGTGTAAACAGCTCCCTCATCCTGCTGAAGCAAGGAGCCGAAGCTGTGAGTGAAGTTACATGATGAAATTATCGTGGATTTTTGTAGAAATTGTGTGAAATGTGGTCCAATTTCAAGTCATGATGGCTGGCTCGGTTTTGCAGTTTCCTTTGCTATTTAATTTTTGTTTTGGTTTTTGTTTTTCTTATTTCTTATTGTTATCTTTTGCTTACGATCTTATCTTTTTATCTCAGAGAGTTTTTGAGTCAACTTTCGCTGGAAGGAAGTCAATTATCAAGGAACGCTTCTCAAAGAAGTATCGGCATCCGTTACTTGATTCAAAACTGACTCTCAAGCGCCTAAATGCGGTCGGTCTTTATCCTACCTTTTTTTTTTTAAATGGAATTATTTCTACATATTTACTAATTGCTTGATACTTTTTCCTAACTTTCCATGAAAACGTTTATGCAGGAGGCTAGGTGCATGACAAAAGCACGTCGACTTGGGGTCTGTACGCCGGTGCTGTATTTTGTGGACCCTGTGCTGCATACCTTGACATTTGAGTATATAGACGGGTCCTTCAGTAAAAGATATATTACTCGAGTTTGGGCTGCATGGTGTTCAGGAAGAGCAGTTGGATGATATTGCAACCCAGATTGGGAGCGCAATTGCGAAATTGCATGATGGTGGTCTCATTCATGGTGATTTAACCACGTCAAACATGTTAATCAGAAGTGGCACCAATGGACTGGTGTGTTATTATTATGGTTCCTTAATAATAGGCTAGATTCTTGCAAAATTTGCATCACCATCAGAAATTTCTTCTTGCTAGGTGCTTATTGATTTTGGCCTGAGCTTTACATCAACGCTTCCTGAAGATAAAGCCGTTGATTTGTATGTACTGGAGCGAGCTTTGCTCTCGATGCATTCTTCATGTGGGAACGTGGTAAGCCTGGTGGTTAGCTTCATATTGTAAATTGAGTATATGCTTTCAAGTTGTTGAGAGCTTGTTTTTTTTCTAAATTGGGCTAGTGGAAAAGAAAACAGAAAACAGAAAACGAGAAGTTTTATGGTCAATGGATATTCTAACTAGCATATTTGAAATGCAAATTTTCTGAAGTTCTTGTCCCATTGTTTATATTTTTTTTTTGTCATTGAACGAATGATAAATGGTTTCTCAAATTGCAAATGAAGTGAATTTTGGTTCACTAATGGGTCTACACTCCGGTGTAGATGGATCGGATACTTGCTGCATACCGAAAGTGCTCAAAGCAGTGGTCATCAACATTGAATAAGCTAGCTCAAGGTACGACTTTTCTCTCATTTAAATTTTCTTTGCTACTCATTATATTAGTACATGAAACGTTCCATACCTTACTATATCTAACCAAAAAAAAAAAAAACTGTATGTAGTGAGACAACGAGGTCGAAAGCGCACCATGGTCGGATGAGAACCTTCGGCAAAAGAAGATATGATGCCTTTGTAGGTTTGATTGATGAATGCAAGATTAAAGTCAGCATTTTTAATTTTCTGTAACAGATTTGTATATCCACCAGGACCCAAAAAGTGTTGATTGGCATCCGATAAGCAACTAGAAAGTGATCCGATGGTTGTATGGCAAATTGAAAGGAGATAGTTGAAAAGATTTAGCAAACAAAGAGAGCATGAAAGGGCTTGAGGGGTTATGTGGTTGCGGAGGGTTTATGCTTGTCTGTGAAGACTGATCATAGTGCTCGATTATATATGTGACCATTTACGAGTTTTTTTCCGACTCTTTTTTCCTCTTATAGTCAACTTCACTTTATCCTCTTATATTTTGTCCAACGAGCAAGCATTGGCTTTGCTGGACGGCTACCTTTTTTTGCTTTTGTCTGGTTTCTTTTTTTCCTTTTTTCCCGTTGACGGAGGCTTTTCTTCCACGGAATTGAAAACATACACACACGGCACTAACACAACCTGAGATTTTCTTTTCTTTCGTCTGCTTGTAAGCTGCAACAGAGAGCTCGCCAAAATTTCAATCCTTTCCTTTCATTTCCTTCGGTAACTGCAATATCAACCAAGCATGGCGGCAGAACTTGTTGGAGAAGCACTGCTATCTTCTTTGTTTCAGATGCTGTTAGAAAAGCTGGCTTCTCCTGAGAACTTGTACTTCCACTACGATCTAAGAGAATGTTAAAACCTTTGGTGGTTGCACACATAGTGGTAACTGCATATTTGACCCTGTTACCACTATGCATATTTGACCCTAATACAAGGTGTAGAGTACAAATCACTGCATTCGGAATTCCCAATAAAAAAAAAATGAAAAGAAAAGAAAGAGAGAAAATAATGCTAAACCTTTCTTTATTCTATGCCATTGAGTTTAGCGAGAACTACAGAGTTACTCCGGTACAATTTGAAATTGATTTTTCTGTTTTTTGGAAGGATAACATAACATCATTGTCTCTGACATTGATAACAAGGCATGAAGCAGACTGACAAACCAACTCTTGTTAGCTCTACAAGATCAAGTCCAACTTGGGTTTACAGCCAGTTTTCGATTATAAATTTAGACCAAAAGAGTTCCTTCCATGACGGTACAGGCTTTTCCCCGTAAAAGCACCCTCTGGTTTTGCTCATCCAGATGAATGTTCAGCACTCCTCCTCTAGGTGATGCCTGATGACATAAATAAAAAACAACACAATTTGGCTAAATGTAGATCAAAAGAGTGTATGATTTGCGGATTATAAAGGAAAGATATAATGATTAAGTACCTGGTATGCAACAAAATCACACTTTCCAAGTTCTTTGCACCACAAAGGTGCCAAGCCACAATGTGCACTCCCACAAACAGGATCCTGATAAACGCGCAAAAGAAAAGGGTAACTCAAAATATTGGACCATCCGTTAGTTTCTCATTCCTGTACTTGTGCATTTTGGTATCTCGCATTCTTGTTTCAAATTTTATTGAAATTTGGGGTGGGACTAGGGGATCTAAACTTTACCCCTTATGATGAAGTCAAGTGTAAAATTACTGTTAGGCTATGCTTGTTCATATCAAAAGTAGATACTAGATACAGTAGATCAGTAGGTAATTAACAAGTAGGTCATGATCTAAGGAACAAAAGACATGAATGATGAAACTACCATCTCAAGAATATCAGGAGCTTAAAACGAAAGACAAGCTAATCACTCACCTCATTTATTCCAAATTTCGGTGCAAAGAATCTGCTATGAAAATCAAATCCGGACTCCGGAGGAGCAATCCCAGTCACAACTATCCCCCTTCCCGGACATTTTTCTATTGCACCAAAGTCTGGTCGTACTTCTGCAACAGATTTTGCTGATGGGAGCACAACCTGTACAATAGCTTTGTTAGATACTGCTAAAAAAAAAAAAAGACGGTATTCAAATACAAAATACGAAAAGATATTTTTTGGGTTATGAGCGGTATTACAATGAGGTTGTTTAAATTGGTTGTCTTTCTGATTTTAACAACAGAAGCACCACCCAAGGCCTTAGAAATCAATGTCTCCTCAGCAGAATTGAATTCCGTATTCGGGTCGGCAGGAAAGTTCAGTTCAATTAAGAAGCCTTTTTGCACTTCACCATTCTGAATATTGGAACCATCAGAAGCTTTATTATTATTCTCTGGAACTCTTTTAGCAGTTAGAATTCCAGACAGCGTGTCGAATTCAATAACATCAGAATCTATCTTTCCAGATGCAAAAAGAATATGCGCAGCTGCTAATGTTGCATGCCCGCAAAGCTCAACCTGCCAACAAACTGCAAATGAATATTTCTCTTTGAAGCTAAACCGTTGCACTTTTCTTAATCAAATATGATTACGATATCATTTAACAGTTCATAACCATATCATTGAATTAATTTTTCAACAATCTGATTTATAAATAGGAATAGTTTTATGTTACACCTTGCAAATTTTTTAACATAGACATTCGTAGATCTTATATCTAAAAAAACTTAATCTAACGAATAAAACTGCAGTTTCTGGACAGTGAGAAGGGATATTTCCTACTGCGAAAACTCCAAAAAAACAATGTAAAATTTGAATCTCTCTTTGTATTTGCCTCAAGGCTCAAAGCAACGAAATGGGTAATTGTCTGAGGAAACAATTACCTCAGCAAGGGGAGTAAACCACCTAAGACGGAACCTTGGAAATGTCGATGTGGAATACCCATTAGGCGAGTCCTGAGCCTCTGACTCAGCGATTCGATTCAGGTAACAAGTCTGGGAGATATTGAACTCAGCAGCCACCGATTGCAACCACTGGTCGTCTCTGTCTTCCTCTAGAAAGCAAACAGCCGCCGGGTTTCCTTTGAATGGTGACTCTGTGAATGCATCTACCTGTTTTTCCACCCCCAATTAACTTCATTTGCATACCCAGTAAATACAAAGAATGAATATATGTTATATATATATAGAGCGAGAGCTACAGAGAGAGAGAGTACCACAAAGTACTTGACGAGTGTTTTTGCCATTTCTCTGAGATAGAAAAGATGATCAGAAAGAAGTTGGAGGTGAGTTTGTATGTTTATATCACCAATCAGAGTCAACAACTGGCCGGAAACAATTTTTCAAGATTTTCAGCCTTTTGAGTTTCCACGATCTCAACAAATAGCATTCTTTTATTGACCTCTTGTTTTTTTAAAATGTTTTCTTGACTTTAGTTTCCACCAATGACCTTTTCATATAAAAGTATATTCATGAAACGACATGTAAGTTGCTTTCGTTAACAGAACGATATTCATTTTTCTATCCAAGAGCATGTTCGTTTCAAAAAAGTAGTTTTACTCGAGAATTTCTGTCGTTTTAATTTGTAAAACGACATGAACGTTTTTCAGAAGGAAACGACATGTAATTTGATTTCCCAAGCAAGATTGATTTGTGTGGAATAGTATTTTAGAATTTACTTTTGACTTTCTGAGTTCAAAAATAATTTTTTGAAAATATTTATGCTCCATTTGACATTATATTTTAAACTCAAATTTTTTATCTCATTTTTTGTCTTTTGCTGAAAAGTCAACAAAAATTATAACTAGTTTTTAAAAAAGTCAACCAACTCAAACTTAAAAATTTCAACTCAAACCGTTTCACCAAACGAATATCATTTGTAATTAGAAGAGTTTTAGCTTGTTATAAAATCTTACTCAGTAGAGTTTTAATGAGATATATTAAATTTTATTCTAACACTATTGTTTATCAGAAAATTCTAAAAACTACTTTAATCCATTAGACTCTTTTAAAATATAATTCTAAACGCTTAATAAAAAGTCACAACCTTTTTTTATTTATTTACTTTTAAAGAACAGGTATATATGTAGAAAAATCCTAATAGTGAAGTTAAACTTATAGCGAAAATTTCACAACATTTGAACAATAGCAAATCTAGGACTTGTAATTACATAAGATACGCCACATATAAACCGTTTTAATTGCCAACGAAACCCCTATAAATGTGAACTTATCAATGATATATCAGAATTATATGCTACATAAATCTCTCTTCATTACCTTAAAAAAAAAAAAAAAAAAATCTCTTTTCGTTTTCTCTAGTTGTATATATTTTTTTAATTTTTAATTTAATCACACATTTTTTGTCTCACCGTCACAATTTCTTTCATAAAATCATAATCCAAATTTTGCCAAAATCAAATTCTGCAATTTGAGCTTGTTGCTTACAAAGGACATTTCGTTTAGCCCGTAAACGACAGACGACAGCTTGCCAAGTACTTTAAATTTAGAAGGGAACGACATGTAATTTGGTATTTTGGCTTCATGAGCTTAAGGGGGCAACTTATTCAGCTTCCTATAACCCATTTCCATATTTTCAAAAAGCACGATTTTTTTTTCGATTTTTCCACCAATTACCCTTTCGGAAAATATCCTGAATTTTTTTTTATATTTATTTTACAAGTTTAAAACCATATAGGTATCCTATTATGTTACATATTTTTTTTAAATGAGAAACTATTGGTATTCTATTACAGAATGCCATGTTGTTTTATTAGCTGTATGCCTGTATTCATAATCTATGAACACTAAGGTTGGCAATTCAGGTTACGACGATGACAACATGATACAAATTTGACATAAAAGAATGTGAGTTAAAGTTGGGAAAAAGAAATGCAGGTTGGTTTTGAGTCAAACCCACCTGACATGATAAAAAAATGGATTGGATTTAGGTCAACCCGTTGGGCATGAAATCAACTGATAATAACCCGTTTAAATTCGTGTCCAATTCATGTTGATCCAAAATTGACCTGATGACATGAAATTAACCTGCGTAACCTGCAATTAACCTTCATAAACCAAACTTAACAAAAAAATACCCAACCACTTCTTCTGTCTTGGCCCAGCCCAACCCATACCCAAGTTCCCAATCTTTTTGAAAATCCTGAATCTCCTTTCTCTTCTTCTGCTGCCACCTCACACATTCACACTCTCTGTCTCCTCACCGACTCTATTTTCCTCTCAAAGACAAAATCGCATCGCCCACTCTCTCTCCCTCTCAGACTCTCGCTTCGTTGGCCGAGTTCCATCTCACTCAAATGTCGACGCTGAGTCATTCCATTCGGTAGATTTTTTATCTTGTATGAACTTAGGTTAATGACTCGGTAGTTGTCGTTCGGAATTGATTATGTGTTATTTATTTGTACTTGAATTGACCTCATATGGTAATACTTTCCGTTTGCTTGAATTTTTTTTTCTTGTTTGTTTTTCCACCTTCTGTTCGCGCATCAACGGGTCGGTAGGTTGGCGCCACAAAACCCAAAACACACTTGTTGGTGGGGTGTGCGGGTCATGTCGTGTCAATCCGCCAACCCGTCAAGTTGGGTTGGAGTCAAGATTTTCTTAACCTAACAAGTCACGGGTCGAGTTCGGATTCTAGTTTAAAAAATTCGTGTTGTCTTCGATCTGACACGAACTCAAGCTGTTGACACGAATTGTGGGCTTTACACACCCCCAGCAGAACACATCCATTGGTTGACAAGGATAACATCAATATCTCTTATATCAATAGCAAAGCATGAAGCAAACCATCAGACAAACTTTATTAGCTCTGCAACATCAAGTCGAACTCGGGTTTACAGCCGTAAATAATTAAAGCGAAATTTATTTTCCAAAGTTTTCAGTCATAGAAACGATATATCTAAACCAAAAGAGTTCCTTGCATCACAGTGCAGGCTTTTCCCCGTAAAAGCACTCTCTGGTTTTGCTCATCCAGATGAATGTTAACACTCCTCCTCTAGGTGATGCCTGATGACATGAATAAACAACAACACAATTTGGCTAAATGTAGATCAAATTAGAGTAAATGATTTGCGAGTTAATAAAAGAGAGAGTTAACAAATAAATTTACTTGGCATGCAACGAAATCACACTTTCCAAGTTCTTTGCTCCAGAGAGATGCCAAGCCACAATGTGCACTCCCACAAATATGATCCTGCAGGAAAACATGCAAAAGAAAAGTCAATCTGTCAGTATCTCATTTCATGTTTCTTTAACAGCGGAACTAGGTGTGAAATTACCATTACTCTATGTTTGTATATATCGAAAGTAGATACTAGATACAGTAGATCAGTTGGTAATTAACATGTAGGTCATGATCTACGGAACAAAAGACATGATGAAACTACCATCTGAAGAATATCAGGAGCTTAAAACGAAAGACGAGCTAATCAATCACCTCATTTACTCGAAACTTCAGTGCAAAGAACCTGCTGTGAAAATCAAATCCGGACTCTGGAGGAGCAATCCCAGTCACAACTATCCCCTTTCCCGGACATTTTTCTATGGCACCAAAGTCTGGCCTTAATTCTGCAACAGATTTTGCTGATGGGAGCACAACCTGTACGATAGCTTTGTTAGATACTGCTTAAAAAAGGACAGGGTATGCAAATACAAAATACGAAAAGATATTTTTTGGGGTCATCAGCGGGATTACAATAAGATGTCTAAAGTGGTTGTCTTTCTGATTTTAACCACGGAAGCACCACCCAAGGCCATAGAAACCAATGTCTCCTCAGCAGAATTAAATTCGGTATTAGGGTCGGCAGGAAAGTTCAGTTCCATTAAGAAGCCATTTTGCACTTCACCATTCTGAATATTGGAACCATCAGAAGCTTTATTAGTAATCTCTGGAACTCTTTTAGCAGTTAGAATTCCAAAGAGCGTACTGATGAATTCGATAACATCAGAATGTAAATTTCCAGATGCAAAGAGAGTATGTGCAGCTGCTAATGTTGCATGCCGCAAAGCTCAACCTGCCAACAAATCAAACACGTCTCTAGATTCGCTGACGCTGCTGCTGAGACGCACCAGTTGGGGTGAGTTTCGTGTACTCGCGATCTTGGGATGCTGATGAGGCAATCCGATGGCCAGGAGCCCGCATGGCGCTTACGTGAAGTTCCGTGAGTGGGTAAAATTGTCTCAGAATTTTCTTTTGTCATTTTTAAATATTTTTTTTAATCACATTTTAGCTTCAAATTACTACTTTTAACCCTCTTTACATAATTTAACCTACACACTTGAAATAACATAATAAATTTAGGGGACAATTAAGATAAGTTGTTAAGATTTTAGCAAAAATATAAGTTTAAAAATGCTAAAATAACTTTATTTTATAGAGTTGTCAAAACGCAAGAACAATCCCACTTGAACACGAACGCCAATAACACCAAACCAACTCAAGAACAACAAGAAACAATACACAAACGAAATCAGAGAAACCTCTTAAGACTTTTATTAATCACTGGAAATACACAAGAAACCAAAACTCTGTCAACACAACACATCCAAGCTCTACTGTCGACGCAGTGCTTCTTGTTGTTCACAGTCAATGGCTTCTCTCTCTCTCTCTCTCAACAGACACTCAAGGCTTTCTCTCTCTAATTCTCTAACTCTCTAAAACAGAATTGAGCTAACCAATGAAACGGTAAAACAACAACCTGTTTATCAGTTTTAACAGCCGGTTGAAGCTAATTGCTAAGCTACCTTTGATTTCTAAACTAACAATCTGGTTTCCAGTGCATCCTTGACAGTCCAATAAACGCGTGCCACATCAGCTGACACTGACTTTAGTTTCCTTCATTAAAATAAAAAAGGGTAATAAAAAAAAAAAAAAAAAGAACTTTCATAATGAAAAGGCTGCTTTTCTAAACGAACCAACACCTAAATTTCTTTTAAATGTAGAGTAAATTACGTTGATACTTTGTGTAGAGACACCCCATATCAAAACAATAACATCAACACCCATTTTATCTTTAACTTGTTAAATCTAAGTTTGAAAAAGACTAAAATACCCAATAAATTCTTGTCACTAATCATTTATAGGGATGACAATATTCCCCATGGGACCCCGCGGGATCTGCCCTAAACAGCGCGGGAATGGGGACAAAGTTCAGGGAAGGGGACGAGAATGGGGATGATTTTTAATCCTCGAAGACTAGCAGAGTGAGAATAAGGAAAGTACTCCCAGTCCTGCCCCCGCCCCCTCCTCGTCCTCGTTCCAATATTTAATATATTTGTATGATTTCATATATTTATTTTATAAAAGTTTAGTTTTCAAATATTATAATGTTATGATGAGATCTTTAATGGTTTTAGGGTTAAGATTTCATTTGTATATGTTTAGATTTTGGTTTGTTTATGAAAGCTTTGATTTTGAATTAAATTTATGGTACATATATACTTTATTATTTGTTTTTACTTTGTTGTATTTTCAAATGTATATTTGTAGTAGATAGAGAATGGGGTGGGTATAAGAAATGCCCCTCCGATGGGTAATCCTGCCCCCGGCCTCGCTTCTAGGTAAACGGGGATGGAAATGAGGATGGTGATGGCGATGATTTTGGGGGTGGGGATGGAGTCGGGAAAGCATTCTCTGACTTTGCCTAGGCCCGTTGCCACCCTAACCACTCAATTCTTTATTAAAAAAAAAAAAAAAAGCAACAATATCACCAATTACCCCCTATAGCAAGATCTCCTTAGCGAGCCCGCTTTGCACCCATTCCTCCCTCGTGCGAACCTATCTCTGCTGGCTCTTCCCCATGCGAACCAGCTTCCAGTGCGGCCTCCCAACGCGAACAAGCCAATGTCGCCCTTTCCTGATGTGATCCAACCACTAATTGGCCCTTCCCCTTACTGTTCAACTCGTCGTCCCTTATTCGTCATTGTTTACAAATTTCCAGTAACTGATTTGGGTGTTTCTTTTTATTTTTTTTCTTTCTTTCTTTCTTTTCTTGTTTCTCTTTTTGTTTGACATACGGGTTTTCATTTTTTTTTTTTTAGTGCTGCTATATGGCACGAATCATTAAGCTTCCGATTCATGTCTAGAACAAAGATGGGACATTTCACCAAGGGTCCTGACCATTTAAATTTATTTATTTCTTAAAAAAATTGATTGTGTGGGCCCCACTTCTTTTTTGGGGTCCACGTAAGATAGTACATGTGTATGACTCGGTCAAAAATCATTTTCCTTTTTTTTTTTTTTTTTTTCTTTTTTTGCCCTTTTGAAAATGGATCTTCTCTTTCAGATCTTTTAATTTGTTACTTTGGATCAGTTTAGTGAATTAATTTGAGTTGAAATTTTTAAATTTGAATAGTAATTTTTGTTGATTTTTTAGAAAAGACAAAAAACTTTTTTAGAAAAATACAAAAATTTGAGTTTAAACCTTAAATTTAAACTTACTAAACAAACGGAGCCGTTTATGTTTTGAAAGAGAAATTTTGGGAGTTGTGAAGGGGAAAAAAAGAAAAGAAAAGTAATGTAAATCTTGTAAAATTGAGTTATTGTGGCATTAGTGATAAACTGGAGAGTTACTTGTTAATTTAAATTCAATTTACTAATTTTTTTGCAGTTAAAATGAAGTATTGAGCGGCAAAAATGTCATTCTATTTTATTATTAGCATGAAAATTATAAAACCGATGGATACTTCATTTAGAAACATAAGTTTTATTATTATACTTATTAAAAGAAAAAGAATACTGCAACGCTTAATTATTAGTCTCTTATCATATCTCTATATTTTTTCAACTGATATAAGTGCATTATCCCACAATTTATTTATAAATATATTTTTTTTATTATCTCACAAATATGTTTTTGAAGTTAGAAAAAACAACGGAATCTTCATATAAAAAACGGACTTTGAAAAAAACAAAGAAAAAAAAAACTTTTTCTCTTCATTAGAATGTAAATTATGAGAATTATAGCTAAATAGTTTTTTTTAAAGAAGTTTTTAAATAAATGATCAAAGTTTTTAAAAATAACTTAAAAGACCTTTTATCTAAAATAATTAATCAATTTTTTTAAATGATCAATTACTGATTAACCACATGATAGTCAATCACTTGACAGTTAATTAATGATTGACTTACGGTCAATCGTCAATCACTAATTAACCATAATGTAAATCACTAAATTTCATAATCAATCATCAAATTTTATAGACAATTATTAATTAATCAAATCTGAAAAATGACTAACGACTATTTTGTTAAATAAAAAAATTAGGCCATCTATTAAATTAAGTGACTAAAAAAGACCATCCAGTCAAATTTTCAGTAAATAATGATATTTTAAAAAAATGAAAATCATATATGGTTATAAATGTGTAAAAGTCAATTAAACTCATTTTCTGGTGCCAAATAGGTAAAAATTTGTTTTCATAATTCTAATATAGCTCAAGATATTTTATGAGGTAAGAAAGGGTAGTTTTGGTATTTTACGTATATTTAATGGTCAAATTCACGGTCAAACCAGTGGTCATTAAAAGATGGGGTGTCTCTGTAATTTTTTTTTAAATTAGGGGGTATTGACGTTATTTGCTTTGATGAATGGGATGTCTTTGTAATTTCAGGAAAACAAATGGGGTGCTAGTGTAATTTACTCTGAAATGTGTGTTGGCCATAAAAAAGTAGTTCTACTTAAAACGACATGTAAGTTTTTGTTTTAGAAGGGAACGACATGTAATTTGACTTCCTGATCAAAAGATGTCTTTGAGTCGTTCCGGTCTGCCAGTGCTGACAACTTGCCCCTCTTTCTCTACCGTTGGTGTCGTATAAGGATAAACGACATTCCATTCTTCTTTTTTTAAGGCCTTTTAAAAATAAAAAAAAAAAAAAGAAAAGAAAGAGACATTGAGATATCATTTTTCCTTGTGAGCTTTGCTCTGTTATCAATTAATTAATAAATTCAGTCGTTGTTCAATAGAATAAAACACAAACACACGGCTTACAAACAACCGGAAGTTTGATGTCGCTATTTGTGTTGTGGGGAAAAAAAGAAGTCCTTCGAAATTGAGAACGACCCACAATTGTTCTAATCTCAATTTTTGTTGTCGTTTATCGTGAACGACATGTTGTCTTTACTCGATGTTTTCCCTTCGTTTAAGTTTTAAAACACTTCTGTTTGGAAAAAGGCATCTAGTTATATATATATATATATATATATAGAGAGAGAGAGAGAGAGAGAGAGAGAACACTTTTATTTGAATATGCCTTTTTCCTCTTAATAATAGACATAGAGCCATGGCCTTCTCAGTTAAGAATTGAAAACACAACAATATTTGTTGTCATCTTTCTTCAAACGACTCATTGTTTTTAGGACTAATAACCTTATCATTCTAACGGTTCATTTGAATCACAAATTTGAACAGTAAATTTGAATAGCAAATTCAAAATTTTATGAGAAAAAAACCACTGAAAACTTTTCAAATAGTTCCAAAAATATATCAGACATTGATCCAAACAGTGATCCAAACGACCTTTAAAAATTAACAAGACATTGATCTTTCAAATTACCAAGCAGTGAAACCTTTATAGCATTACCCTTGGTTTAACATTAAAAAAGGAACCACACCAAACAGTGAGATTGCCATCAAATATAAGCTCATCGCAACTTTATTTTTAAGAGTTTAGGGAATGTTGCATTAAACTTTCACCAATAAACTGTGAAATTTGGGAAACAAGTTCAAACTAAAAGAGTTCCTTCCATGACAGTAAAGCCTTTTCCACGCAAAAGCACCCTCTGGCTTTGCTCATCCAAATGAACATTCAACACTCCTCCTCTTGGAGATGCCTGGACAGAGTGAACGAGAGACACAGTTTACACGAATACTAAAAACGAATTCTACTAAGGGAGAGAGCCAAAAAGAAAAAATAAAGTACCTGATATGCAACAAAATCACACTTCCCCAGTTCTTTGTTCCAGTATGATGCCAAGCTACAATGTGCACTCCCTGTAACAGGATCCTTAAGAACACATAAAAAATAAACGGTTACTCTACCGTGAACGACTATTTGACGATCCTCAATTTGACATTTTTGTATCTCACTTGTTGTTTAGTGCTTGTTTGGGTTGTTTTTAATGTATTGAGACCTGAGTTCAAGTCGCATGGGATATTCAATAACTATTAGATGATCCTTTTATTTTGCATTTTTTACCTTAAGGTATCTATCAAATCATTAAACAAATTAGAACCCAAAATTGATTCCCAAAATTCCTTTCATCACTTCTATCAACATATGCAAGTAATACTATCCAATGACTATTGGTAGCAGAAAGAAACACAATGTTCCTTGGAGAGTGACCAAAAGCCAAAGCTAAAATACCTCGTTGATTCCAAACTTTGGAGCGAAGAACCTGCTGTAAAAATCGAATCCAGACTCCGGAGGAGCTTTACCCGTCACAATTATATCCCCTACTGGAAGCTTTCCTATTGCATTAAAGTTTGGCTGCAGATCTTCAACAGATTTTGCTGATGGGACTACAACCTTGAAGAATTCAGTGATCTTGAGTTAGAACATAAAAGAAAAAAACAGTTAAAACAGTATAAAAGGAAAACTGGATTGTTGGAGGAATTACAATGAGGTAACCTAAAGTGGTTGTCATTTTTACATCAATCACAGAAACACCCCCGAAAGCCTTGGAGATCAATGAATTCTCAATGGAATTGAAACTGGTGCTCGGGTCAGCAGGGAAGTTCAATTCGATAAAGAAACCTTTGTGTGCTTCATGACCATCCCGAATATTGGAATCATCTGGAACCTTTTTAGCAGTTAGAATTCCAGACAGAGTGTCGAATTCAATAAAGTCGGAATCTATTTTCCCCGATGTAAAAAGAGTTTGTGCAGCTGCTAATGTTGCGTGTCCGCAAAGCTCAGCCTGGCAAAATTGGCAAATTGAGTATTCGTTAAAATGAATTTGCTGATACAAACAATTACGGCAAATTAAGTATACTAGACCAAATGAACACGGTGTCGTCTTCTACCACTATGAAACAAAGCAAATATAAGTCATGACAAAATAATCCATCTGTAACGATAAAAAGCAAAGAATAATAACAAATAAAAGCAATTTAATTTCAAGAAAACCAACCAAAAGCCACAAATTAACGCCACGCCGAATTAACAGATTTCCCAGAAAACCCAGAAAGAAAATTACAACATGGGTATTTTCCTGAAAAAGAAACAGAGAGAAGTGCAGAGAAAGACAGACCTCAGCAACGGGAGTGAACCATCTAAGACGGAACCTTGGAACCGAAGGCCCATGGCCATGAGCCGAGTCGCAAGCTTCCGAGTCAGCGAGTCGAGTTAGATAACAGGTCTCGGAGAAATTGAACTCGGCGGCCACGGATTGCAGCCACTGGTCGTCCCTGTCGTCCTCAAGCAAGCAAACGGCCGCCTGGTTTCCCTTGAACGGCGAGTCAGTGAACGCGTCGACCTGTTTGTCAACTCACAGTTTATATTCTAACACTTCCATATAAGAAACGAAAACAGTATAATAGAGAGTGAGAAAGCGAGAGAGTAGTACCACAGAATATTTCACCAGCTTCTTTGCCATTTCTGGGAGAGAGAAAGCTATAGAGAGAGAGAGAGTTGTGTATTGTCTTCTGAGATGATCTGAAAGAATATGCAGTTTAAAGAATGAGGTAGTCAGTTAGTACTATACTATTGACTTGTACAGGGATGGAGACAGACTTTTAAACGATTCCTTTAGCTTTTCAGTTTAATATTAATTAAATTATAATTTTTAATTTCAATTTTCATTTTTTTTAATTAATAAAATTTATAATTAATTTTTAAAAATTTAACTCTTCGTTAGAGTTAACATCAACCAAGCTAACTTCTTTCCAAGCCAACTTCTTTCTAGGATGTTTCATGATTTTTTGTGGGTCCGCAAATTAAAATCAACGACAAGTCGTTTCTTGAAAGAAAATCTTTGAGTGAACGACATGTAGTTTTACTCATGCCACGGAAAGCATCAAAAGGTTTATGCTGTAATTCAAAGCAACCTACATGGCGCGAACACATATTTTCGTTTGGTTGAAATATACAAAGGACATGTCGTTTGTCCCAAGTTACCCAACTGACTTATTAACAAGAGCCGGCATATCGTTTAGCTGGTGAATTATAAACAACAAAAGTTAGCTTTCAAATTTGTAAACGACATGTAGTTTCTAAACCTAAAACGATAGAAAATTTTACAGCATAAACTACATGTCGTTCTCAGCGTTCAAATGAAATGTCGCAATTGACTTGTAAAGCTTTGGAACGTATGATTTTAGGATTGGAAAACATAAAAATAACGTGGTCAATAGTTAACAATTTGACTTGAGGCTTATTAATTAAAAAATAAATATCTACTGTAACGATAAGGTTTCTTGACGGCCACGAAATGACACAAAATTATTCTAATTTCCTGATCAACTAACAGATAAATGAGCAATTCCATTTTGTAATTCGAAACTAATTTGAACGGACCAAAATAGCATTATGATTTTCAAAACAAGGAATAAAATAATCATGACTAAATCTAGACAACTTCAGAGTATCTCAACAGGTGAGAAGGAATGAGTTTAAAATAAGAACTCTCATATTGTTTTCATATCTCTTAATAAATGCAAGCTATCTGTCTCATTAAATACTAAAATGAATAAATAAATGAGCATCACAATCTTTTTGGTCTAATCAGAAAAAGCGGCCAGCTTTGGTCGCTAGACTCATTCCAAGTAAAATCCTTTAATTCGTGGTTTAAAAATGCCGAATCTCGTCTCAATCATCATTTGTCAGGGCTATTCGGAGTAAGCTCCTTGGCTTGGACAGGACATTTAGTTCATGTTGCTATTCTTGGATCCAGGGG